>JAEIFT010000700.1:0-108162 GCA_018904225.1 Lordiphosa mommai
GAAATACCTGGGTGAAGGGTTGTTCTGTATGGAATAATGAGCCTCAATTTCAATTTGGAATTCAAATAACAATTCAATCACTAGTTTACAGCCAAATAAAAACATTTAATGGGGTACATTTGTACCCCAAGATTGAGAGAATTTTAGTTCTTTGTTCTCTGTCGATCGTCTTTTTGTTATTAACTGTGGATCCTGTGGAATAAAATAGCTACTGGCTATATTAAGCCCTAGATACCTTAAATGTGGACGCGATATTGGCAAAAGTATTGCCTATTATAATGATGGCTGTCTATACTATCTTCCCTCCAGAGTTCAGAATTGCGCTTGCTCCGAGCCACGCTCTCTTGCTCTCGCTCAGAGCTAGGAGCCCCAGTTCGTGAGCCACAGCCTCGGCTCTGTGCTGAGAGTTCCATCTAAAGAATCGGAGCTAGCAATCGGCTCCTAGCTTTTACTTGTAGCTCTCGGCTCGAGCAACGAGCTCCAGCTCGGGAGCTGAGGCCGGCTCCAGGCTCTGGAGTCACAGCTATGGGGTCTGAGCTACATCTAAAGAGCCAAGAGCAAGAAATCAGCTCTCGCTCGAGAGCAACAGCTCATCGGCTCGGCCCAGAGCTGTGACTCCAGAACCTGGGGCTCCTTGCAGTGACTCCAGAACCTGTGGCTCCTAGCTGTGACTCCAGAACCCTTAGGCTCATCAGAGCCGAGAGCTACTAGTAAAGCTACGAGCCAATTGCTGGCTCCAGCTCCCTGAGCTAACCTAGCTCAGAGCCGAGAGCTACTAGTCAAACGCTACGAGCCGATTGCCTACCGCTCTGGTTTCAGATATAGCTCTCAGCTCAGAGCCGAGAGCTACAAGTAAAGAGCTGCGAGCGAGAGTTGGCTGTCGAGAGCTGTGGGCAAAGAGCAATTCCGAACCCTGCTTCCTGCCTCTTATATCCCACAGTTTGGAAAAGATTGTTCGAATCTTCTAGACATATATTTTTAATCATCAGTGCTTCAATCCACTATACATCATTTTCCATATCAGATGAACTATAGTAGAGTTGCCACCCCCAATGTGGAAAAAACCTCATATCTCCAAATTGTAAGATAGATTGTTTCGACTTTTTAGATATATATTATCTCATCATTATTAATCGATCCTTTATACACTATTTCCCGATCAGATGAACAAAAGTAGAAAGTTGTCAACCCTTGCAATTTGAAAAACCTCATATCTCCCACAATTTTGAAGAAAAATCGTTAAAACATTCTTGACAATAATTTACTCCTCCAGTATCTATAGATCCCCAATACACCATTTTCCGATCAGATAAACGATAGTAGAGTTGTCACCCTCGCAATTTGAAGAAAAATTTCATATTTTCTACAATTTTGGAGTTAGATTATTCGGACTTTCTAGAGATTATTCTACTCATCATTATTTATCGATCCACCATACATTATTTCCCGATCAGATGAACGACAGGGTGGCCATCACCGCAGTTTAGAAAAAACGTCATATATCCCATAATATTTGGGTATTTGATTTTATGTTGCTGCGACACTCTTAGAATTGTGGTCTAATTTGCTTAAATTGAACTTTCTTAGTACAATAACAATAGTTAATTATACGCACTCTGTAAGCATTTTCTTTGGCCAGCATCATGTCTACAATTAGCTTAGACATAAATGAAGCGCCAGTTCAAGGGTCACCTGCACCACCATCACCTGCTGTTGCCGCTGCCGCTGCTGCTGCTGCTATCTACAAACTGAGCCCCAGACAAGAGAGATAGCGATGCATTATCGATGACGAGCGATGTTGCGATTGGCGTTGGTAATTCCCTCATTGAGGTGGCCAGTGGAAACGACATGTGGTATGCAACCTGCTTGCAAACGGAGACTGAGACTGTGGCCTGAGCCTGTTTGTCTGGCCACTTGCCTAGAAGTCAGCCCACTCTAACGATGCTCGGAATTTACTGATATGGTAATGCTGCATCCTACCTATCCTACGGTCCGCCGCCGCCGCCTCATTATGCCATTGATGGACTGCAGTTGAGCGTTTGGATTGCGTAATTTATTGTTGAAGCCATTGTGGCTTGATAAACTGTGACCGAAAATGGTCAATGGGTACGACATGGAGCAACATTTTTTTGCCAACGCCTGCCGCAAGCAAAACACACAAATATCACTTTCTGTCAAAATCCGCTGAGGCGTTCACTCCACATTGGGGATGCACTTGTGCGCAATGTTATATCTCTAATTACTACGTACGCAGCATGCAAAAGGCCTTTGGAAGCTGATGATTTCAGGACTATTGGCGTGGCACACAACAACATCACCTACAAACCAGAATGTGAGGGTTCAATAAGTTAGTTGCAAGGGAGCTAAGTTCTGTGCAAGATTGCAACAAAGACACAAATCATTCCCAGCCTCAAGATCTTGAGGTAACCAATCGTGTTCACATTGCCTAGCCGTTTGTAGAACAACAATTGGTTTGTTTACTGGGTCGGACGACAACCCCGTTGTGCAGGTTCTATTACCATGGCCTCCTATAAATATACAGCTCCTCTCCCACCTCATCTTTAGTTGTGTGTGTGTGTGTGTGTGTATTTTTGATCTATGATTTCTGCTAGTTTCCTTTACTTTGTGCTAAAGATTTAACATATTGGTCTATAAATTTTCTAGTTATGGCCCGGCACACCCAAAGGCCGTACGCCCCCGGCTTGACGGCGACGGCCTGATTGGATTACCCTTATCGTTGTCTCCACCCAAATATTTGCTTATCGAAAAATATTTTCACATTTTTCGAATCGTATTAAAATATTTGCACAATTTAACCGGTCAGTAAATAAACAAATGAACAAATAAGACCAAAAAAAAAATTCAAGAGCGGAAGGGAGAGAAAAACAAATTCAATAACCAGATAAAGTCGAGCCAGAGTGGCAAGGCCTTGACCTGAGCAAAGACCCGCACAGACTTGCAGTCAGGAGTTAATAAATGTCATTCCCGTTCATTTTGTTTGACATGAAAGAAGCTATGTTCTGTGTCTGAGTCAAAGTTGTAGGAGACCACAAACAAGCCGCCAACTTGCAATCAGTAAAACAAATTTTGTCTATACACTTGAAAAAAAAATTAAACAAATTATTCGAATTTCTCTGTCATCGTTGTGTTAGTTGTGAAAGTAAAATATGCCAATGCATTGGCTGAAAATTTAAAAAAATTCTATATTTAGCATATAAAGGGTGTTCCATTAAGACGTGTTTTTAATTTGATTTTTTTGTTAGGAATTTTCCGAATTTTAGTCGTTCGAAAGTCCACACAATACGATTATGCGAATTTCGCGAATTTGTTCACGCCGAGTAATCCGTAGATATCTCACTCTATGGCCATATCTTTAATGACTTTTTGTTGTGTGGCCTCTTGGAATGGCTCGAATGTACTGTATGTGCGTTTCCGCACATTCATT
Organism: Lordiphosa mommai; assembly: GCA_018904225.1. Lineage (NCBI taxonomy): Eukaryota > Metazoa > Arthropoda > Insecta > Diptera > Drosophilidae > Lordiphosa > Lordiphosa mommai. The sequence goes on from JAEIFT010000700.1 coordinate 3,446, forward strand.
CAAATAGATTTTGTTCGATTAAAAGATCCACATATTTACTATTGGAAACAGCCTTTTACATACAATGTGCGGGGAGAGAAGGGGGTTTATCTGTAAAATTAAAAGCATAAAAGCTCTGAGCGTCTTATTTATAAAGAGCTGCACCAAGATGTATCTATAGAGGTGAGGCACTTAGACAAAGCTCAAGTTCCACAGCTTTACATATTGTCAGTGTGCAGTTAACACCTGACGTGAACAGTTGGTCCACGCACGACTTTCTCCACATGTTTGCGCGTACGACTTACACACACATACATTCAAAAATATGTGCGTGCAACTCAAATGACCCCTGCAATTTTTTTAGTGTGCCTAGGACACTAAACGCGTACGGTCACCCACGCTTGAGCGAGTGGGTGGGTTCGTGTAGCGCACCCACAGCCACACACACACACTTTCATGCAAACGTTGTCTGTCTCACTCTTGTGCAGTTACCTAAAGCTTTGAGTTTACATATATTGCTAAGTGCCTCACCCTCATAGATACATCTTGAGCTGCACTACGACCTTGGAGAAAGAAACTACTTCAGCGACACTTCTAATGTCGATAATACTCTTACCACTTTTAGGGCAAGAGGCGAGATCCTTATTCTTAACTTTATCCCGAATATGACGCAAAGAGAAACTACTTGCGGACTCAGGAACCGCAGAGAAAAGTAAAATACTATTTGCTTCATAGGTGTCTGACCCATCCTGAGGTAGCACCGTCTGTTACATTTGGGCAAGTAAGCACTACAACGGCACGAAATACTAATTTTTCTTAACGGCAAAAACTGGTCGGCACTTTATAACTTTTAAAGTAACTTTTGAAAAACGGCAACTCCGCAAACTGGGTTCTTAGCTACGCAGTTGATGTTAAGAAGTCAGGTGTATTAGTAAGGCCCAAAGAATTTGGGAGGCGGTTATACCCAAGTCATTACAAATAAATTTTTCATTTTTTAAAATTCGTTTTATATCCTTAGTTTAAATATCAAAAATAATAGTTAATTAAATATATTAAATAAATAAACTACTACTACTTCTTTTTTGTAATTATGATATAAATGTTGATTTTTCATAAATTTTTTAACAATCTGATTTTTAAGAATCTTTACTTCTATTTGATCAATACAAAAAACCATTTTTCCAACCGATTGGCCCTATGTCCAGCCAAATAAACCGAATCAATTTCGGTTCCGGTTCCAGTTCGCAGGTACTACCAAACTAATGTTTCGGTAAATTCCTTTTGATTCTTTTATTTTCGGTATTCGGTTCGCTCGGATACCTTTTTTTTATTTCGTTACCGTACTACCGTTGCCTATAATTTAAAAACCTTTTAATCCAAAATATAATAAAATGTACAACCTACACAACAAAAGTTTATAAAAAAAAATTAAACATTATAAACTTTACCTCAAAAAATTCCTAATAATAAGGGAACAAATCTTTTGATATCTTAAATGTAAAAAAATACACTGTTTCAATAACGTTACCATCCTAATTTTAACCCTCTTTATTAATCCATTTGGCCAATTATAATTCATTTCCTTTGTTTTTTGTTGTGTGTAGTAAAATTAAATAAATAAATATTATTTGAATTTATTGAACCAAAATATGCAGCAACAAATAAATAAATTGTTATTTTTATTGAAAATTTCAGTATATACCATATGGTCCCTATTTTAGTTTTTCTTACGTTGACCCTGCGTTTTACGCCTTTTTTTTTTTTTTTTTTTTTAAATCAAGTTTTGGAAAACTTATCTAACATAAAAACAATCAAGTTTTTCTTACCTATGACTTGTTCAGCTATAAAATACAGTAATTCTAGATTGTTGAAAAATTTTAAATTTAGAAAATGTTTGCCATAAATTAGGTAAATTGGTTTGGCTGGAATGACCCTTTTCAATTTTTAAAGACAATTATTGTCATACTATTTCGTTAATAGACAAAAAGATGCTGGATTGTGGTATCTGTCCCATCAAAGGCATTTTGCATCCCATTAACTCTGACTGCTATACCAACGACATTTCTGCATAGAAGACAAGTTGTGACTCAAATTGTTCTTAAAAATTCCAAGTGTCAAAACATTTAATAATATCCAAAATTAGACAATAATTTAGGCATGGCAAAAACATTTTCCAAATTTGCTGAATATTGGTGAATAGTATGCCAAGTCGATTTTTTGAATTAATTAGAGTTAAGGGAGGTCATACTCACTACTAAAATAATTTAAAAAAATTCCTTCCTACACTAACTACACGTGAATTAAAATGGTTGAGTGCGGCTATAGTTATGCACCAGAATTTATGTGCCAGATAAACTTTTACTCTCCTCTATTTGAAAGTTTTTGTTGTTTTGACGGATAGCAGTATAAGTCTAAGAGAGTCCATCGATCCGCTACGTGCCCATCACTGATCAAGAAGATGAGAAATTGGACCTAAGTATGAGGAAAAAAATTTAAATGTAGCAGAGCTGTAAATTGATATTACCATTACTAATTACAATTACAATTTTTAAGGTATTTAAAAATTAATTACCATTACCATTTTCGTAACTAAAAATTTTATTACCATTACAATTTCTTTTTTTTTTCAATAATTGTTTAAAAAAAATGAATCCCAGGTGTTCCACAAATCGCTTCCGACCCAAAAACGATCCAATTCCCATACGATTTGGGTCGTTTTTGAGTCGAAAGCGATTTGTGGAACACATGGAAACATTTTTTTTTTGGTAATTAATAATAATTGTAGTAATTTCGATAGAAGTTTAAAATACACAAAAAATTGTGAAAATTTAATGGTAATAGAAATTTCTATGTATTATGAAAAAATTTTAATTGTAATGAGATTTAAATTTTTAAATAACCAAATAATCGTTATGGTAATGGTAATGAAATTTTTTAATTCAGAAAAATTTTAATTTAATGGTTAAGAAATTTTTAATTCTGAAAATAACGTAATTGTAATGGTAATTAAATTTTTACACACCCAAAAAAAATTATTAAAGTCAATTAAATTTTTAAATACCCTAATAATCGTATATGTAATGGTAATGGCAAATTTTAATATTCAGCTTTCCTGAATTCCAAGACATATATTTTCTTAAAATATGAATATAAAATATAAATGGACCTGTTGGCATTCTTGCATCTAATAAAAAGAAGAAGGAATAATCTCAAATACCATTTTTTTATTACAGGTAAATTTCTGTGGCTGGAGCCAGTCTGACTGGAGGCGACAGACATTTGTGATCTCAATAAAGTTGCAGGACTCAATTTTGTATGCATTTTTTATGTTTATTAAACGAATTACCCTAGACTTGGTACCAATTATGAAGTGCCTGTTGCAGTTCTTGGCAATCAACCCACGCCTTAACTAACCGCCAAATGATTAATGTCCCATACTCAACCCACTCTGCTCCCTTAGCATTAGAATTTCTAGTTCCATCAGCCGGCAGCAGTAACATAATTCACAATTCGCCCTTTCCGCAGAGTTAACAAATAACATCAACTTATTAAATAAACTTTCAATTCAAAGGAAAAAAAAAACGGAGAGAACTGGTGGCAGAGCTACCGTGCTGGGGACCCAGGGACAGATTGAAGCTGCAGGCGCAGGCACAATAAATCATCACATCGAAGCCAGGCAGTAGGAGCGAAGTCAGGCAGGCAGGGGAAGGTTAGTAACTGCGGCCAAGTTATGTGGCTTCATTGTGGACAGAATGAACGCTTTTAAGCAGACAATTGCAGCCTGGGGCGCTGTAGATGGAGTCTGGGTAGCATCTCCCACTGCCCCAATGACTTTGTTGGCTCACTCTCTCTCTCTCTCTCGCTCTCTGTTGCACATTTTCGTAGGCCGTTTTCTGCACATAAATCAACATTGTGGGGACTGCAATATGAGTTAATTTTTAGAGTCTCTTTCGGCCCAAAGGCTTATTTGCGTATTTGTCAACTGCAAATTACAACATGTTCGTGTTATTTTTTTTTTTTTTTGTCTGCTTTTCCCACACGACTTTATCTATTGCCTGGGTTGGTGCTTGCGTGTGGGTGGTGCAGGCACAATTTATGGCCCGCCTGGCAATATAAATTTTCCATTAACTTGGCGTCTCGATGAGATTTGCATTGAATGCAGACGCATTATCTGTTTAAGGCTTTAATTTTACTTATATTTATTTTTTGTAGCCAAAAATGTACGCAAAATAAGTGAGCGAACCAGCGTGTTTGCCTTCTAGGGGCACATTTGCATCCAATTGACTTGAAAAGGCTCAGTCGAAACTCGTGCCCACTGACTGCCGCCTGCTGCAGCATTGAACCCGACAAATTGGTCATAATTTTAAGCAAACTAATCCCAATAAACATGGCCCAAACATTGTGCCACTGACATTAAGCTGCCATCTAAGAGAGTTGGGAGTTGCTGCCTCTAAGTAGCTAATAAAATGCATTTATCTCTGCATCGATCAGGCCAGCCAGAGGGAGAGAGAGAGAGAGAGAGAATGCCCATAACTTTAAGCTTTGAAATTGAAGCACAGCGAATCGATTTGGTTAGCTGTCTCATGGAAATTGCAAATTAATGTTAGTTAAAATCTACAAATCGAAAAATGAAGTTGCCAATTTATGCACCTCCCCCGGGGCAAGTTGACACCAGGTTAATCAGTTGGGTCAAAAGTGGCAATCCGCTGACAGCTACAGAAGTTATAAAGAACAAATCACGATGAACAAGATGAAATTTATTTTTCATATTTTTCGGAAGAAGCTCGGATTGACCCCTTTTGTTTCTTTTGAATCGTACTTTTGTTTTTATTTATAAAAAACAAAAAGAATACTCTTCTCAGTTCCTTTAAAGACGCTACCATTGATAACAAACAAGTTTTTTTCACTAGAATTAGTTTTAGACCTATCTTTCTCTATCAGCTATGCTATAGTGATCCGATTTCGATCAAAATTCCAGAACTATGTGAAAGCATATAAAACTAATATATTCCACGATTGGCAATGCTACGATGAAAACCAAAAAAGTTTTTCTCACTAGAACTAGTTTTTTGACCGACCGTTTCTAAGGCAGCTATATGCTATAGTGATCCGATTTCGATAAATTTTTCCAGAACTATGTGAAAGCATATAAAACTAATATATTCCACGATTGGCAATGCTACGATGAAAACCAAAAAAGTTTTTCTCACTAGAACTAGTTTTTTGACCGACCGTTTCTAAGGCAGCTATAAGCTATAGTCATCCGATTTTGATAAATTTTTCCAGAATTGTGTGAAAGCATATAATACTAATATATACTATGATTGGTAACGCAACGATGGAAAACAAAAAGTTTTTCTCACTAGAACTAGTTTTTTGACCGACCGTTTCTAAGGCAGCTATAAGCTATAGTCATCCGATTTTGATAAATTTTTCCGGAATTGTGTGAAAGCATATAATACTAATATATACATGATTGGTAACGCAACAATAATTAGAACATAGTTTACTGACCGACCGTTTATAGGGCAGCTATATGATATAGTCATCCCGATTTTGATAAATTTTTCCTTTCCATTATGTGAAAGAAATAAAATATAACGTATTGATTTGACAAAACCAATTAATTTTTTCAAGTTATCTTCACACAAAAACAGAGTTTTTGCGACCAATTTGACAACCGATTTTACCAAATTCCTGAGGCAATATTTCAATCTGTTAAATTCTAAGAACATTGCACATTTGACACTTAAAAACGGTTTGATTTTACCCAAAATAAACTTCATTTCTTAAAATTTTTTTTTCACCACTTTCCTATGGCATGTCGTATGGGACATTTTCTTCCGTCATAATAATAATGTTCTTTCAGTAACTCTTTTAAACTTATAAAAAAAATAACATTAAAATTTTTTTTAATCAACATAATTTCAATGTATCCAAGATTAGTGACAAAGCAACAAAATGTAAAGCAAAAAAAAGTTTTTCTCAATAGAACTAATTTTTTGACCGATCGTTCCTTTGCTCATTTAGATATAAAAAATAAAAAACTATGATTTACAAAAAAAATCATCGATGTGGGCAAATTCCGACATATTACGTCGATGTGCACAAAAGAAGTACCGTGCAAAATTTTCATTTTCAGCATATGCTTTTAATTGTATCAGAAATACTATTTGTTCGAATATTGGATAAGCCTTAGACATGTACTTTTGACGCACAGATGACAGATGTTGTTTTTCAATGTCGCACGGGACATCGAAAAACGCGATGATGCAAAACAAAATTAGCTCGTCGCAGTCTCTTTGATTTTATAGACTATATACCTTAAAGATTTATGGGGTCGGAAATGAATATTTCTATGCGTTACAAACGTCTTGTGAAAATTAATATACACTTTTGAAGTGTATAAAAATATTACTTCTGAAAAAATTAAAGAAAAAAAAAATTATAAATTAAAAAAATATTTTTTTTTTTATTTTTTGGTATCATTTTAAAACATAGTAACATTAAAAATAAAAAAATATATATAAAATTGTTCAAATATTATTTTTTTTTGATACCATAAAATTGATTTTTCACAAATTTTTACTTTTGATAACCCATAGATAGATTTTAGGATATTAAATTTTTTTCGGTTTTGAGAAAAAAATTTATATTTTTTCGAAATATTTTTGCTTCTAACTTTCAAACACTAAACCGATTGGAAAATATTCTTCAACTAGATTATTAGGAATTGTATACCCTTTTGATTAATCCCCTGCTTGACTCCATCTAAGATATGGCTTAAAATTTATGGGTACCTATCGAAAACGTATCCATAAAAAAATGTTTGAAATTAATTTTTGAGTTCAATATTACAAAATGCATCATTAAAAAATAATGGCTTTAATGGGTCTTCGCTGTAAACTAGTGTAATTTATCATTTGCTATTTAAATTCTTCGATTATCTCACTTGGTTCAAACGTTATGATTTTTGCAACAAAAAAACTCAAATGTGGTTGGTTTGTAAGACGGGATTTAATGATGAGTAAACCCATCATGATGTTTTTTAGGCGAGAGATTTAAACGTATTTTTTTACATTCGTTTAAAAGGTCCGAAAGACTTCCTCTACACACTCACAACCGACTATCGTTTACACCATGAAGCAAACATGAAGTTTTCTTAGTAGGCGTGGAATTTAGAGGAAATCTTTCAGACCTTTTAAACAAATAGTAAAAAATACATTTAAATCTCTCGCCTACTAGGAAAACTTCATGAAGTTTGCTTCATCATGTAAATCCCGTCTTAGTCTCTCTAATAATCCGTCGATGCCACAGAACTTCAAGAAATTTCGATAGTCTTGTATATGTCTTGGAATATCTGTGTATCTATCTAATCGAATCAATCTAAGCTTCTCTCACTTCTAATACGTTTATGCACAAACAAAAAAATCATGATTTTTGCCCTTCAAAGTATGCTATTTTTATGAATAAAATTAATTAAGGAAAACCTTTGACTGGTTCGACAATCTGAGTGAATGCATAATGTGGTTTATGAAAGATGCTGCCATAACTGACTTTAAATTGTCTCGTTCAAAAAATAATAATTGAAGAAAATAAAGTTTGCATACTTTGAGGAGCAAACAAGATGGATTTTTTATAAGCATAAACGTAGTATTCCTTAGCTTGAGTATGTTTTTGTTATTGCGCGCAAAAGTGCTGAATTTGTTAAGCTGATCAGTGATCAAGTGTCTCTGCTGAACGCGCCCATTGTAATTTAAATTTTACTTTAGAGTTAGCTGCGAAGGTGACGGCTATCATTTGATTGCCTAATGCCAAGGACTCATTAAATCACTCTCGCATATTCAGCATAATAACTGTTAATAATGCTTTATTTTAAAAATGTTAAAGTAGTTTTTATCAACCTTTTATTTTTTATTAAAAAAAAATTTGTTTTTATAATACTCCAAAAATATATCTGCTGCTTAGCATATTGACCGAAAGAAGCCACTTAAAAAGTACAAAACGATAAAAACCCAAACACCGATAATGTCTAAACAGCGTGAAAGGCACATTTATAACCCACACTCCACACACACGCACGCACTGGATGGTCATCTTCTGATTGGTTTTCACACGCTTCCCTCGCTTATCGAACGAAACGGGGCTCGTGTGCGCCTGTGTATTTGTATCCGCCAGATACAATTTCGCTTGGGCACGAACTTTAAACTCTCGCTGGGTAAATAGTAATTTTTCAATTGTGCATACACACTTTATATACTCGTATACGTATTCAACATCAAATTGCGTCACAATGCAAAACGCTTATCGTCGAGTCGACTCAAGCAAAGCAAAGTAAAGTATCTTATGGAATATCGTTTGGTTATCTGTGGGTGTAATTTTCTCACGGTTCACTTTTCAGTTTGCACATTTCGCCAACATTTTGTGGGTGAAGAACAGAGCCAGAGGAGAGCACCTGAATAAATATCTTATCAGCGAGTTTCGGTTTTCAGCACTTTTAATATCAGACAGAAGTATTAATTTGAAAGAAGCGTGGGAAAGCGCGCAAAAACTGTTGTTGCCTGCGGTTAAAGCTGCCTGTGTTATCACTGCCATTATCAAGTGTGTTTGTTTGCCCTTAAGGCAAATAATTGGGTTTTGTGTGCAAATCTTTTGCTAGCAAAAATTAAAAAAAAAAAAAAAGCTGGGAAATGTCAATATGGCGAGGAAAGATTAGACAAACTTTTATTCTCCTTTCAAAGTCGCAGCAAGTAGAGAGGTACATATGCCACTCAGAGCCAATTGGAAAAATAGTGTGGCATACTCTCAGGAACCAATTTGGCTTGATTAACTGTACCATACTTTTAAGCTAAATCTATTTATGGTTATTCCCAGCAAATTTATGGCAAACTGGGAACAGAAACTTCTACAATATTCTGCAAACGTTTTGAACTTTTAAAAATTTAATATATTGGATTTAAGAAGTTATGTTAGTGGTAGATATTCGTGCGTGATTTATCAAGGGCGCTCAGCTAACCCGGCTGAAAACAAAACATTTTATTTTTTCCATTATTTGTCCAAAAATTAGTAAATAAATTAGAAAAAAGTAAAAAAAAAGTTGAAAAATATAAGTTGATTCTCAGACGGGAGTCTAAAACCTAAGAAGGCTAGGTTATCGACATTTATAATGCTATGCTATTTATCGACATAAGCTCTTCCAATATGGGCGAATATGACCAGACTTACACTGGCAACATTTCTCACATTTTCTGCTCGCATTGGCAACTCGCTTGAAAGCTCTAGCACAGAGTTGCTACGTTTTAACAAATGTCAAGATATGAAAGCGAAATGCCCTAAAACCTGATATTAACATAAAGTGGACTGCAGCCAAAGTAGACTGTATCGGCCATTTAATTGTTTCCTATCCATTTCTTAAAAATTATTTCATTCAGTTTTGTGGGGGTAAAAACATTTTAGGGTTTTTGGAGCCTTTATGAATCCGGAGCTTATCTGTAATATCTGTTAAAAAGTATGAAGCCGAGGAATTTCTGCCTTAGACAACTCAGAAGAAGTGTGAGACAGACTCTTTTTCTTTCTTGTCTATGAAGCTTCAGCAAAAGTCGTTATAGGGTGCACTCGACAGTACTAGAAATCACAAAATATGCGTTACAAAGGATTGTCACGTACATACAAAATCTACACTCCTGTAAAATATTTTGGGGAAACAACTTTTTTTCCATTTTTCAGCTCAATTTATGCACACGCCTGTAAATACTCAGCCAACCTAAACTGAATTGAAAAGGAACTGCCACAGCTACATCTCTTTGATTGTTCTGTCATCTCAGTAAGAGATTTGCCGACAGTCATTGACCGATCGCGTGTTGGTTGATATTGAGCCTAGGACGTAATGGTTGGACTTGGTTGTCAGAGAAAGTTCTTATTGTACTCAGCGTCTAAGTTGTGCAACTATAAGAGCTTCATTAATCGCATGGAAAGACATTTCAGTGCTCTGGTAGTCTGAAAGATGTATTGATGCCAAAACTATCGAGTTTCGAGCCATCAGTACAGATTTTTATAGAGTTCCTGACGGAACCTGAATTCATAAAAAGGTAACATCATAATAATATAAGGCTAACATCGGCTACGCTCATGTTTCTAAGTCTGCAGTTTTTGAAAGGCGCTACCATTGATAACCAAAAAGTTTTTCTCACTAGAATTCGTTTTTAGACCGATCGTTCCTATGGCAGCTATATGCTATAGTCATCCGATTTCGATCAATTTTTCCAGAATTGTGGAAGTATATAAAGCTAATATATACCACGATTGGTGATGCTACGATGGAAAACAAAGTTTTTTCTCACTAGAACTAGTTTTTTGAGCGACCGTTTATATGGCAGCTATATGCTTTAGTCATCCGATTTCGATAAATTTTTCCAAAATTGAGTGAAAGCATATAAAACTAATATATACCACGATTGGTGACGCTACGATGGAAAACAAAAAAGTTTTTCTCACTAGAACTAGTTTTTTGAGCGACCGTTCATATGGCAGCTATATGCTATAGTCATCCGATTTTGATAAATTTTTCCAGAATTGTGTGGAAGCATATAAAACTTTTACATACCACGATTGGTGACGCTACGATGGAAAACAAAAAAGTTTTTTTCATTAGAACTAGTTTTTGGACCGATCGTTCCTATGGCAGCTATATGATATATTCATCCGATCCGGCCGATTCCGGCAAATGTGCAGCCTATGTGTATTTAAAGACTTTTTACAAAGTTTGGTCAACATATCTTTAAAACTGAGGGAGGGAGATAGCATAGAAACAGACGGACAGACGGACATGTAGACTCAGCTCGTCATGCTGATCAAGTAATATATATACTTTTTGTGGTCGGAGATGCTTCCTTCTATGCGTTACAAACATCGTGACAATTTAATATACCCACTGCAAGGGTATACAAATAGAAGGCTAACATCTGCTTTACCTGCAAGCTAGCTGATCTGTGCAGTGCCTTGGCCATATTCGCCAGCTCACAAATAGCCCTTATTTAGCTTTTAGCCCCAGTTCAAGCAATAAAAAAATGGCACTTACCTTAAATCTAAGTAGGCCTTGTGTTGGTCCATGATGAAATCGCTTAATTAGTTAAGTATATCCATTAAAAACACAATTTTTCCATATCAATTTAACAACTTTTTGCTTTTAGCACAACAACACCAAGAATCCACAAAAAAAAAAACAACAAAAAAACCAACGGACGAGAGCCAAATCTAGTCACCTACATATTTACTCAAAAAACACATCCATGGCCCACTGTCGCTCTGCGGACAGGATGCGACGCCGCAGCAGCCGCAGAATGTAACGCGAACAAATCACCGTGGCCACTTGTGGGTGGCGCTCTACAACAACAACGCTCCCGCATTTAACAAACACTTTTACGCACATTTCACTTTTTTAATAAGTTTAATAAAATGTTTAATAAACATTTTTATACAACTCCAAAGCCGAAATTTGAGTTGCACACACACACACACACATAAGCAAGGTAACGGTTAATTGGAAAACAGGCAAGAACAAACAAAGTTTGCCAACAAATTAACACATTAAAATCAGTTTAAAAACTCGTCCACGACAAAACAAACACATTTCCGGCGACATTTAACTTTGATTTAATAACACTTTGATTTTTGCATTAACTATTTAACACGCGGCCAAGAAACAATTTAATTTTTGCATTTGTTTGCATTGCGATCGCCAAATACTAACTAGTGGTGGGCAAAAACCAGCGATGGCACTAGACTATCGATTGTAGTGATGGCTAAAAATAAGCGCCAAAAATTTAAAATTTGTTTCATTTTTTGATATTTATTAGCTGCGACTAGAAAAAATTGGCTTAGCCGATTATTTTAAATATCCCTTGCAGTTTTATAAAGAAATTTTAATTTTTTATACACTTGAATAGTGTATATTAATTTTGCCCCGAAGTTTGTAACGCATAGAAATATTCCATTTCCGACCCCATAAACTATATATTTTATTCATCCGCTTAGATGATTTTTTTTACATATGTGTGGAAAATATTGATAAAAATCGGATGAATATAGCATATAGCTGCCACATAAACGGTTATAAAGTCTAGAAATTTCTATTGAACTACGTAATAAAAAAAAAATATCATGGCATATTATAAGTTTCTATATTGTCAACATAATACTTGTCATAGGACCGATCGAATAAAAGTGTTTTTCTAAGAAAAGTATTTTTTATCGATATCAAATTTTTATTATCAATGTTTTAGAAATTTTTAAATATCTGATATCTATATCTATATATATTTTACCGATTAAAATTTGATTTTATCAATTTTGTAAATTTTAAAAAATATATTTTAAAATAAAAAAACGAGTATAGCATAATCAGCTGCCATAAAACTTATAGAAAGAAAAAAAACATATATACCGTATTCTTGGTCGGCTCGAAAGAAAGGCTCGTATTCTCGTTGCAAAGAATTAAGTTTATAAAAAAAAAAAAAAAAAATTAAAAAAAAAAAAAAAAAAAATAATGTGTTACTATATGTTTCTACATAGACTCAATCGTAGAAAATACTTTTTGTTTTCCAACGTAGGCGGACACTATCTATGATCACTATTAATGTTTTGCCTCGAGCCATCATTCTGATTAAAAAAAATAAAAATGAAGACAGAATAATATACCACCATAGGACTGAGCACTCACACAATAGCATATACCACCACGAACCTTTTTGTTTACCCAAAACAAAATGTGATGGGTAATCAGCTTAAAATTTAAATATTTGTTTTTTCTATCCATAAAGGTTAAATCGTGGGGAGTGAAGTTTGTCTATTGTAAATACTGTGGAACAGTTAAGAAACTATATTGAAAGTAATATAAAATGAAAAAAAAATTGTATAGATAATTGGTGTAAAAGCAACCAAAAGTGTAGGAATATTCTAAGATGGTAGTATGAAAGCAATAAAACCATTTTGAAAAGGGAGTGTGGCGGTTTCAATATTATTGAAAAAATATATATGGCAAATATATGTAGGTATTATTTGTGAGAAAAAAGGTGGTATATGAAATAAATTTTAATTAGGGAAGGGTAAAATATCCATCATTCTCAACGTATAAACAATTAAAAATTAAATGAAGGCTAATCTGCTGCATGCACCTCCTGTATGACCCCACAGTAACGTAACAAAAAAATATAATGAAATAAAATTGTTTAACTTGTTTAAGATTTTTCAAAATGTTTATTTTTTTCGGCATTTTTGGGTATTTTTGTTATCAAATTAAAACTAATGCAATTTGGTCTTTGTTTAAACATACATAGAAACATATATGTGTATGTATGTATATGTGTGTGTCATGATTATCGAAATAGGGCATAAAAATATAGAATAAAATGATTTTTTTTTTTCTTTTTTTTAAATAAAAACAAATAAAATATATTTTTTGTGTTTGTTGCTTTTGTTTGTTTTGGTATGTAACTAGATTAGTTCAGTTAGGAACTAATTACAACTACTATAACTAGCATATATATATATATATATATATATAGTATATGTATTTGTTTTCAAAAAATCACTACGTTTACAAAATCACTTCTTGAAGAATTCTCTAGACTTAATGCCACGTAATGGGTATTCCATATAATGGCATCGACTAAATCGAAATACTTTTGTTTGCTTTCTACCTGATGACAGAGGGGACAGAGACAGAAACAGAGATGGGGGGGACACGGTATAGGAACAGGAATGGTGGGGATAGTAGACACAGAAATTAAAATCTTACAAGAAAAAAAATCGTTTGCCCTAAAATTAGTTAAAAACTTATGCCTAGACATCCCTGTGTGTTTGTGTGTGTGTGCTTTACAAACTAATTTAAATTAAATTAGCAATAATTTGTGTGTGTGTTCATCAATGATCACCCAAATGACCACCGCTGAACTCGGCATGGAATTCGAGTATGCTGACATAGGTGCCGGTTATAAAACCAATCACACCGAAGAGTATCAGGCCCGAGTTTTTCCACAGACGCCATTTGAAGCGTCCATAGCCCGGATCCTCATGATAGACAGCCAGCTCAATGGTGGCTGGTATAATCATGCCTAAAGTGCTCAGACAAACGGCACCAATGAGTGAAATGAAGGGACCCAAATTGGGCAAGGCCACGGCAATGCCACCGCAAAGAATCTGAAATTGTTAAAAAAAAAAAGTTAAAATAAGGAACTGATTAGATTATACTTTTAGGTGTACTTACCACTAGACCAACACGAAGAGCATATTCACTAAGATTCTGTTTTTCAGGCGCAATTTTATGCTCCAAGCCTTTCCACAAAATGCTAACAGGAACATAGAACTGTAGGGTGAAGGTAAAGAAAATGGCTATGGCAATCATTAGCTTCACGGATTGAGCCAGTCTGAAAAAGGGAGGAAAAGAAATTATATAGATTAGAAATTGGTAATCTCAGTGAATCAAAAATATAAAGTGTTTAATGGGGAATTACGTAGGTTGCTATATATATTTCTGGCCTAATAATGAAAACGCGAATATTTATGATCAAAAATGGTTTTATTGTTTTTCAAAGTATTCTCCAGCAAGATTTATACATTTTTGCATGCGCTCAAACCAATTGTCGAAGCACTTTTTCCACTCCGATTGAGACACCTCCAAAACATGGTTTTTGAACTCTTCAACAGCATCTTCTGGCGACGAAAATCGTTGACCACGCATTTTTCCCTTGATGTGCGGGAAGTAAAAAGAAGTCATTGGGTGCCAAGTCAGGGCTGTACGGCGGATGACCCATCAATTCGACGTTTTGGGCGGTCAAAAAGGCGCTGGTGTGAGCTGATGTGTGAGAGCTCGCATTGTCATGGTGCACAATGATCGGTCTTCTCTTGTTCAAAGACTTCAGGCAAACAAATTGTGGTGTACCACTCAAAATTGACCGTCCTACGTTGCTCAAGCGGAACAGTCGCCACATGACCAGTTTTACCGAAGAAACAGGCGATCATTTGCTTCGAAGTGCTTCTTCCACGAACGACTTTCGTTGGATTTGGCTCGTCTTCGAAGACCCACACGGTCGATTGCTGTTTTGTTTCGGGCTCATAAGCATAGATCCATGATTCGTCACCTGTGACGATCTTATAAACGTCTTTTGAAACACCGCGATTATATTTTTTCAAAATTTCTTTGCACCAATCCACACGAGCCTTTTTTCGTCAAATTGTGCGGGATTTAACGAGAACAAACCTTTTTTACGCCCAGGTGTTCATGCAATATCGAATGTATGCTGGTGGAAGAAATGCCCAAGGATGCCTTTAACTCACGGTATGTCACATGACGATCTTGCATTATCAGTTCACGCACGGCATCAATGTATTCTGGCACAACGACTGTTTTTGGACGACCTTCGTCTTCGAGCGAGCGTTGCCCGCGATTTAATTCATTAAACCAATATTTCACAGTGCTATAGGATGGTGCTTCATTGCACTCTTGTCGTGATAATCCACGTCGAAAGTTGTGAAAAATGATTGCACGAAAATGTTCACGAGTTAATTCCATTTTTCTGCCGAGGTAAGTTTTTGATTAATCGTTAATCGATATCAAACGTGGTCACACATGATAGAGTTGTATGAAGCTTTTATCGATAAAAGTCCAAACTTTTTTTTGGGAAAAGGCCAATTGGTACCAAAAAGGGCTAGAATTGACCTAGGCCAGAAACTTAAATAGCAACCCACGTATTCACAATTCTTTAACAATTTCAAAATAAATTGTTTATCTTAATTCACTTATCAATTTAATACTCACTTGTCCTCCAATGGCAAATTCAGCGTAATACTGGCTGCTGTATCATTTCCATATTTCAAATATCCAAAGAAACCCACCAGCGTGTACATGGCTATCACCAGACCCATACCCAAATTCAATACCGAAGGGCAGCCAATAAAATGTGTGGGATTCTTCATTTCATTCTCCAGCGACATAACTACACCAATACCTTCCAGGGCAAAAATGACCGTGCCAAAGAACAATGGCCATTGCAGTGGTGAAACCACACCCACTCGCTCACTTGGTGCCGGCAAATCCGAGAACATGTAGATGAATGTTATCACAATGCCCACAAACATCAAAATATTCGCAATCATCGAGAAGGGTGTCAGGAATTTCAGATTTCGCACCAGACACATGAACATCAATGGGGCCGTCACAATCAGTATCCATATACGTACACTCAGCTCCTCCGACATATACACATTGGCCACCTGCTGCACATTGGTGGCCACAAACACCAGATAGATGCAACAGCAGCCAAGCAGATCAATTACCAGAAATGTGTTCACCATGAAGCGCACAAAGCGAGACCAACGATTCAGCGAGGGTGGACCATCGAGAAAAGCCTGTTCGGCCACATCGGCAAAACCCATCATGGGTATTTTCCGGCGACGGCACAAGATGTGAGCACATTTTACTAGAATGTGAACACAATAGGTGCAGAGGGTGCCAACGGCAAAGGTGGCCACCAGACCAAACCAGAGTCCAGCATTCATGAAAGCCATGGGCATGGCCAAAATGCCCGAACCCAGGGAGCCTTTAAGCAGATGCATAAAGGTTTCCATGTCCCTGTGGGGAAAAGAGAAATACAGTCAAAATTAATGAGATAACATATAGAGAAAAAAAAACATAGCTAAATAAAACTATCAGTTTCTTTATTTTATATAAGCAATGATTTTCCTGATTTCCTAACAAAAATTAAATTTTTGCTTAAAACCTTTCCCAAGCTGACCAACAGATGGCGTCACTTTCAGTAACCAGAAGCCGATTGTGTTATGGTACTATATACATTATACATATCCGATTTTGATCAAATCCGGCAAAATTGTGTTAAAGCAGATAAAATTTACTATTATCAAGTAAAATGACGTTCACTTTGAAAACAAAAAAGTTTTTTCCACTAGAACTAGTTTTTCAATAGATCGTTCCTATGGCAGCTATATAATATAGTCATCCGATTTTGATCAAATTTTTCCAAAATTGTGAAGTGAAATATAGAGTTAATAATACCATAGTTTGGAGACGCTAACGATTGAAAACAAAAAAAGTTTTTCCTACTAAAACTAGTTTTTAGACCGATCGTTCCTATGGAGCTATAGGCTATAGAAGTCCGATTTCGATTAAACTTTTCAGAATTCTGTAGATGCTTATCGAGTTAATAAGTACCAATTTTGGAGACGCTACCATTAAAAACAAAAAAGATTTTCCCACTAGAACTAGTTTTTGGACCGATCGATCCTATGGCAGCTATAGGATATAGTTCGCCGATTTCGACAAAATTTTTAAAATCACTTTGAAAGCACATAAATTTTTAGTAATTGCGGAGTTTAAGAACGCTATCCCAGAAAACAAAAATGTTTTTTCCAGTAAGATTCATTTTATATTTCATATCCGATCGGTTCTATAGGTATATAGTCAATCGATTTTAACTTAATTTTGTAAAACTGTTCGAAAGCATTTTATCCTCATAATGCCTGACTTTAAGAACGGTATCACAGAGAATAATACATGGTTTGCATAGGTTTCGGACTACTATATCATATAACTCCATAAGAACGATCAGCCGAAAATTAAACTTCATTATAAAAAAATTTTTTTTTTCCAATACATTTAAAATAAACTTTTAATTTTTAATTATTAATACAATAATTCATAATCTAGCCAACTTTGATAAAAATATAAGCCCTACATCATTTGGCTTTTAAGCAAACGCTTATGTTAGGTTAGGTTGTGATGGAAGACGCAGTGAAAGCCCTTCACTAAGGCCATATAACACCTAATTTTTTACTTCTTCCCTGTTGATGCACTTAGATAGTAGCACAAACTTGGGTAATTCTGTAATTTCTATTTTAGATACTGCGGAAAAGTACACGGGGAAAAAAACGGAGAGATAAACTCCATTTTTTATGTGTTAAAAAATTCAAACTCGTTTTTGAGGATATTGTGCACAATTCAAGCTTCTTATGCTTGGCCCAACCACATCAATCCTAATGTTCTGACTTCAAGCCTTCTGAGATCACATACAGAAAAATATATTTTTTAGACGTGTGAACGAAACCAACGACGGCGCAGCGTTGAGATGCTATTTAATTCGAGTTAAGTGCAAAAGACCAGGATTCGAAACCCAGAAAAAGTTGACAAATAAAAATTTGGATATTTCTTTCTTTGTATTTCAGAAAACTTAATTGAACCAATGTTACGTCTTGAATTGTGTAAAGTGTGAGATTTTGTCCCATTGACTTTATTGGGGGTGGGTTGGTGGGGGAAAGCAAACAAGAATATCCAGCACTAGTGGAGAAACGAGTTTTTTAAGGTGGTATCCATTCTGAATCTAACGAAATGTGTCCTACCCAAACCCCCCAAAATTTGAAGGCAAAGCTAACTTCTGACTGTACCGAAGTTTTAATACACTTGAAAACTTTTCTCCAACTGATTTAACCGGTAAAATATATAGGATATAGATATCAGATATTTAAAATTTTTAAATCATTGATAACAATTGATACTATAAAAAACTTTTTTTATTAAAACACATTTTCCGACCGATCGGTCCTAGGGCAGCTATATGCTATAGTCATCCGATTTTGATCAATTTTTCCAAAATTATTTGAAAGCATATAAAACTAATATATACCAAGATTGCGGACGCTACGATAGAAAACAAAAAAGTTTTTCTCACTAGAAGTAGTTTTTTGACCGACCGTTTCTATGGGAGCTATATAATATAGTCATCTGATTTTGATCAATTTTTCCAGTATTATATGAAAGCATATACAACTTATACATATACCAAGATTAGTGACGCTACGATGGAAAACAAAAAAGCTTTTCTCACTAGAACTAGTTTTTTGACCGACCGTTTCTATGGCAGCTAATATCCGATTTAATACATTTTTCCAGAATTATGTGAAATCATATAAAACTAACATATACCAAGCTTAGTGACGCTACAATGGAAACAAAAAGTTTTTTTCTCACTAAAACTTATTTTCCGACCGATCGTTCCTATGGCAGCTATATGATATAGTCATCCGATCCGGCTGGTTCCGACATATTAGTGCGTGCAGTAAAAAGAAGACTCTGCGCAGCTCGATAGCTTTAAACTGGAGAGACTAGTTCGCGGAAAAAAAACTGACAGACGGACAAGCGGGAAATGAACTCAGCTCGTCGTCCTGATCAAGAATATATATAGTTTATGGGGTCGGAAATGAATATTTCTATGCGTTACAAACTTCTGGCCAAATTAATATACACTTTTCAAGTGTATAATAACCCCCCCCCCAACCTTTTGTTTTTTTTCCAGTAATTTTTTTTTTTTTTAATCTCAAACATGCTTGAAGCGATACTGCTTCTTTGGAATTAAATTAGGTTCCAACATTGAGATTAATTCAATCTTGATGAGATTACCGACATCAACTCAATCTATTTCAGCTCAGCATAAGAATATCCTGGCCCTGTTTTCATTACCATTTCGGATTGATTAAAGCCCGTTTAGATTGACAGAGAAGATGCTGAACGCTGTCTTGTACATCAACTGAGTAACAATTTCTACAGTAGTCATCATGGTCAATACCCAGCCTTACGGTATGCCTATCTGTAAGACAGTGTCCTTTAAGAATTCCTTTATTCGAAATCATTAAGAATCAGAAATTTTCCACACTAAAAGCCTTTAAAAGTTGTAAGATATGGAAATCCGATCTGTTTATGTGTTGTTCCGACAAAATAGAAAAATTCAAAAACGAAATTATTAAGGTCCTTGTAAGTGTGTAAAGATTTTCAATAATATAATACTAATTTCAATAATACCAAGAAATATACAATATTGCTTATCAAATCAAGCATATAACACCCAGGGATACAACTCTTATAACTTCTTTGGATACAAATTTTTTGAAATAACAATTATTTTCTAATTTTTACAAAAAAATTTAAAAATAATCATTATTCTATGATAAAAAATTTGCAGTAAAATAAAAATAGGTAATTTTTTTTTTTATAATAAAGATTACTTTTAATTGTTATGAACAATTTTCTTTAAAGGCGACATACTTATCGTGGAGGCGTTTGTAAATTATAGAATACTTTGATAGAAGGTATACAAGATTTACTTTGAACTAGATTAGTAATTTTTTATAAAAATTTTTATTATAAAAAAATTTCATAACAATTAAAAAATTAATTTATTATAAAAATTACAAAATAGAAATTAATTTAAATTTTTATAATAAAAATTAGTTTTAACTGTTATTCAAAAAATTTTTATTTACAAATTACCATTTAACTGTTAAAACAAAATTTTTTATTTAAAATTATAATATAACAATTTCAAAATTTTTTGTGATAAAAATTGCAAATAAAAAATTTATTCCATTTAAGGACTCTAATTCAAAATATGATTCATGTACTTTTCACTAAATTTTGTCTCTTTGTTTGTTATTTTATTCACATTAAAATAGTACAACTGTCACGTACCTAACCATGAAAATTCCCACATAGTTCATAAAATTCAAAAATTAACTTAACTGATTGCACACGTTCTATAAAAAAAAAGTTTGTATGTACTCATTTTCCTGGAATTTTTACTCCAATAAAATGCTCATAACTAAAACAAATTCAAAAAAAAAATTTCCCTGATATAATTATTGATATTCCTTTATCCTATTAATGCATTCTATTTAAATATATGGTCAAAAATATTCCCTTATTTAAGCTTAAATCTCATTTTTGTGGTACTTTTCCTACGTGCTGTCAGGTCGCACGTAACAAACTGGAATGCAATTGAATGTATCGAGTACAACGTATTTTACAAATGAAACATTTTAATAAGTGTCTAGCACTTGCAATACCAAATTGAGAAATGCACATATAATGTGTGTATTTAACAGAATTTCAATTTGAATTTACTTTTATTTTTGGATGATGCTTTATATATGACAGAGAAAGGCGCCCATTTCCACTTAGGGCTCAGTGAACGTTCTGCCAATGTACGTCAATATTTGAACAGAAAGAATACAGTTAAAAGCAATTTTTCTGTGTTCTTAAAATAGAATTTTCTTTATATTTATGGGCTGTCAAACCTCTTATAGTTAGACATTGGTTTGGTTTAGACTTTAATTTTTGAACTCAAATATTAATAACTAGAAATAGTCAAATTATCTGTATAGCAATTTCAGGAACATTTTGATCCTCTCAAGATCAGACTTTAGATTTATTGGTAACGATTTTTTCCAAGCAATCTTTGACAAATTCATACTTAAGCTGAATTCCACTTCCACAAAAGTTTTGTGATTTAGAAATCAGGTCAAAAAACCCGGTTTTAAATCACAAAATTGATTTTATGTTATATTTTTCAACAACGTCATTTCCTCTAATAGAAACAGTTCCACTTACTTATTACATCTTGTTTGTTGCTTAATTTTCTCAAGTGTAGTTTTCCCGTTCAACCCTCCCATGATCAGCATACATACTTATACATATAATATGCAAATTTCTCAAATGCGTTGCCAAAAAACTAATGAGTAAGAGACGAAATGCATTTCAAATAAAATCAGAAATCTGTTGGCACTTTTTCCGGCTTTTGACGTCGTTCAAATAGACAAACATATGCCCATAAAAATTGTTCCACAAATCCAACGAAAACAAAAGCCAAGTATTTAATTCATGGAAAATCAAGATCGTTAATTGTTTTATATTTTATATCCAACAATTCATTGCAAATGTTTGTTTGACATGTAAAGCTCTCTCTCTTTCTCGCTGATGATCTCTTATTGGCGCACCTCAATTCTCTTCATGTAAAAATAGACGAAAATTGTGCACACCAAATGATTCGCGAAAATATTCTCATTTACAAAATTAACGAATTTACTTTATTTTTAGTTTGGAAGCAATTGCCAGCTGAAAAGTCCAAGGACAATGCCGATAAAATTGCATTTCCGTTTTTCGCCACAATAAGCCAAATTCAAAGTCTAGGTAAAGTTCAATGACGTGAGTGAATTTAAATCGATTCAGTTAGTCATTGAAGGGAAATAACGATCAGCTGTTTATGTAAGCGATTGAAGTCCATTAGACTTTGTATTGGACTTTTACAAAGTTTGCAAAAATTAAGCATGAAAATGTTTCACAAATTAAAATGGCATTCCCAGTGATTTAAATGGTTTGTTTGGGGACCAGAGCCGAGTTTCTTTTAGTCAGAGTTTGGTAGGTTGAGCAAAATCTCAAATCGAATGTCTATTGAATGTTTGTTTTTAAATTATTGTAGATCTTAAATTACTATTCTATTTGTATTCCCTTAAAAAATTTATTGTATATTTGTATACATTAGTGGTCCGTGGTGGACTCATACTAATTGTTTAAAGACTTAAATCTTGACTAAGGAGTATATCAAATGGAAGGGTGGATAATGAAGGGGAAAAAATAAATTTTTTATCCAGCTTAAAAAGAGGGTCAACTATTTATACATAAAATCTACTAAAACAGAAGTTTGTTACCTAATATTAATTTCGACCCATAAATATTCTAATTTTCCAAGGCCATTTCTCTTCTCGACCGTCTTAAAACTAAATATCAATTTTAAAAATAGAGTTGAAAATATGTTTTAGTGAAAACTTTTTTGTTTTCCATCGTAGCGTCCTAATCTTGGTTTTTGTTGTTTATATTTTAATTCTGGAATTTATCAAAGGTGACTTTAGTATATAAAGGGTCAGTCAAAATTTTAGTGAGAAAAACTCTTAGTTTTTCATGTAGCTTCAAAGGTTTTTATTTTTTTATGATTCCAGCAAGTAATGTCTTGGACCAAAAATTTAAAATCGATACTGCAACGTATAAACGGTCGGTCTAAAACTTCTTGGAACTTTTGTTTCATCGAACGTCCTTAATCTTGGTTTTTAGTTTTATATTGCCTTTACACAATTTGGAAAAAATGTATCAAAATCGATGACTATAGCATATAGCTGCCATAGACCGATCGCTCGGAAATTGGGTTTACTAAGAAAACTTTTTTTATGGTATCAAATCTTTATCAATGATTTAAATTTTTTTTAAATATTTATATCTATATCCTTTATATATTCTGGGTTAAATCGTTGAGTAAACGTTTTCAAGTGTATTAAAACTTCGGCACAGTCGAAGTTACTTTTTGCCTTCTTTTTTTTTCGGGCAATGTCCTTTTGTGGATTGGCCCTGGCTTGTAAGAAGCCCTTTTCGACTGGCCTATAGGCACGGAAAAAATCCTAGACCGGTCCCCGTACCCACATCATATAGTCGTCTATTTATTATAGACAGCACATATTTGGGATTTAGTTGGATAGTCTATATAAGATAACAAATAAACCACTGCACTTTGGTAGAAAAGTCGATTTTTTTCGTTTCACTAACTATATATGAACTTGAAACTTTGTAGATGTGATAGTTCTGACATATATAAAGACTGGATAAATTTTCAGACCGATCAGACCTACCACCCATATAATACGTATGATAAAAATCTTCAATTTGATTTAGGTAGATCGCAGAAATGTTGAATAATTGTGTGATCAAGGTTAAATGTGTAAATATCAGGGCTGCAAACGGTTTTGAACCGAACCAGTTCGAACCCGGAATCCGACCTTTCTTTCACTATGAACCGAACTCGAATCGAACCCTTTTGAAAAAATATTGCTGAACCTGAACGTGTTCCGAACCAAAACTTTTGGTTCCTTTCAAAAAAAGTACCAAATCTTAGTTAAGCGAGCATTCTATTGATAAAAGAAGTAGTATAGACCAAAAATTGCTCCAAGAAATAATAGTTATAAATTTAATTGAAATTAATTGAACCCGTATCGTGTAAACCAAATTCACAAAATCTGTAAGTTTTTGTAAATTTTTAACAATTTAATTACTCTTCTTTACAAATTTAGAAAAACTTTGGACGAACCAAGGTTCGAACCAAAACCTTATCCCACAATCCTTGAACCTTTCATTTCTGAACCCTAACCATTGGTAAATTTTGGTGCGTACCGGATCTCCGAAAAATTGATTTGAGTTTGCAGCCCTGCTATTTATATTTCGGGAACAGCAAATACTAACCAACATTTTTAAATAAAAAGGCTTTATTGTTTTTCAATATAAAATCCATGAAAATTTATGCATTCCCTAAAAACCAAAGTCCAGAAATTTTTAAAAATCGAAAGAAAAAAATGTATTTACCATATTTTGATAGTTTAGATATTCAAAAATATCTACCTCAAAATTGAATTTTTCAAAATTTTAGTGACGTAGTACGGAGGCCGGTTTGGGCGTAAGCACTAAGCCTTTAATATTTGAAAATAGTTTAAAGGGGATTAAAGGGAATGTCCAAGCTATTATAATAAGGCAAGATCAAAAAATTAAAAAGAAATTCAAAGTAAATGACCCCTAAACGTTTGTCGAAAAAACTTTTTTCGATGTGGTTGACACAATATCTCGATATCTAGTCGACCGATTTATTTAAAATTTGTCATAAATATTCTTTACATATTCCTCTATCGTGTGAAACAATAAAAACTTAAAATTTTTATTTTTAATATTTTTTAAAAATTTTGGGAATGATTAAAAAAATTAATGGGAAAATCGACCTGAATATTTGAGTTGCCACCATTTTGCAAAAAAACAAAATTTGTTGACTCATTTTCTGTTTATACGATACTAACATTTATACTGATAAGAAAACTATCTATAATTTTAAATTATCCAGATAGATAACGACGACCACGGGACACGGCGCTCGATATTGAAGGCACCTCCAAAACAAGGGTTTTGGCGAAATGTGTGAGAGCACGCATTGTCATGATGAAGAATGATTCGTTTTAGGCGGTTACACAGAGAAAAATATGACGTTCTAAAATCATGACCAAATGTTTATCGATTTTGTTCTATTTTTCTGTTCATGAAATATAAACTCAACTCAACCATCGTACAATAAATAAAAGTAGCATCATAGACATACCGCAACGAAAGTGTGCAATGGTACGGGTGCTAAGATGCAAATCCGCTTTTGTGCGTTTGAGTGCAAGGTAAAGGTCCCGAGTTCGAATCCCAGACGGAGCATAACATAACACTCATCGTTTTTTCTCATTGTTCTTCAAAAAGAAATAAATAAATCAAAGAGGAATATAAAGCTTCCTGGTCAGGAGGTAGGTTTGCTACCGTGAGCAGCAGTAGAGTGGTTTTTGCCGGCCGTTCTTTTAAGGATAGGGGAGAAGGGAACCCAGAAGCTATCCATGATAACCATGAATCGTCACCTGACGAAAGCCAACGCTAACAACCTTTTTAATGGCAAAGTGTCCATGCTAATCTTAAATATACTGGTGGAACTAATGTTAAGGAATGCCTCAATCTCACATCATCATCAGTTCAAGCACAGCATCGATGTTTTCCAGCACTACAAACGATTTTTGGACGACCTGAATGTCGCTGATCGAACCACGACAGAATTCCTATACAGTAGATTTTGATGGTGCTTTATCGCCATACAAAGAACTGACACTCACTTGTTCAGATAATCCACGTAGAAAGTTGTGAAAATTAAGTCAACGAAAACCTTCTCTTGAAATTTCCATTTTGATTGATTTTTTTTCAACTCACTGTAAGAAACACAAATAGCGCTTGTACATCATAACGTTGTGAGACCATTTATGCTAAAAAATGTCAAACTTCATTTTGGTATTACCAGATTTTAACTATTGACATTAGTGTGGCAAATTCCCGACATATAGATTTTAAATCCACAAATTGTCATTGCTCTGTCTTATGCAAGCTCGCGTAAAAAACTCCAGGCGACTTTAAAACTGCTTTGAAAATTTTTGTAACTTGCAGCTTTACACACATTATTAAAAGAGTGTACAAGACACCAAACATTATCAAAATGAATAAAATTTTGTTTAAAAAACCAAGTCTCTAAAATTATGTTAAGGATTCGGTTTGAAATTTGAACATATAGTAAAGTCTAAGGTTTTGTCTAAGCATGTCGAACCACAGGAATTGGTGCAGTAATTTTAAAGAAGTATTTTTGAAACACTAAAATAAAACACAAATAAAAACTAAAAAGATGCTTGGTTCATAAAACATTTTTCTTCTCTTTTCGCTGGTATTTTATATGTCAATAAACGGTCCAATAAATCATATTCATTATTATCATTTATAACATCTTCACCAGATAATGCACAGAAAATCATTTAAGTTTTTTTTAAAGTGACTAAAGTCATTTTACATATTCATATTCATAATCAAAAAAATGTAAGTATTTAAGTTCTCAAGGAAGATGATATAATATTGAAAATCCCCCGAGCCTTGTTCTGCATATATTTTAAATCCACAATTGGAAGTCTTCAAGTCGATTCTTTTGCCTTAAATATACAGTCTATAGAGCATCAATTGCGTCTTTGATTTTTATGATTCATTTAAAAATCCCTAAGGTCTCTTTCATCACCTGATTGATAACTTAAATTCTTTGCATACTTACGACGTTGGATGCTCCACCTTGCGATGCTCAAAGGGATTATAATTGCCATCCTCAGAATCATCGCCACCTTTTTTCCTTGTTATCACCAGGGGCAATGTGGAGCCCGCTGCCTGTTGTACCGGAACATCAGCCATATCCGATCTAATGAATCTATCCGAAGATGAATACATTTCAAACATTGTAGTTGATGACTCGTTATCGACATTTTTGTACATTTTGTACATTAGCAAAAAAAAAAACGCGCTGCACGCCGGACTAAAGTCGCCAGACGAATGATTCTTTAAGTATATACTCACTTGGGTTTGCCTATGCTCGCGTTATTCCTTTGGCCGTTTGGCTTCTCGTTGTCATAGCCCGACACAACCGTTGGGATTTTCTGCAAAGAGAAAATAGAATTTGCATCAAATGGCGCAAAGAGAGTACGAAATTATGTAAAATGCTCTTGACAAAAAATTTGGCTGCCAAAAATAATTGAACAAGATCAACGAACAACGAACAACACAAACAAGTTCAATGTAGTTTTATGACCAGCTCTGGATGGCGCATAATGACCTTGACCACCACCTGCTTATCCAGAGAAGTGGTCATCACGGCGGCACCACTGGAAGCGGCTGGTGGTGGACCACCACATTTTAGGGACATCTTGAGCTTATGGCGACTTAAGGCAACGCCGTTCAAACTTAACTCCTGCGCCTGCGGCGCCGGGCGACGAGGCGGCAAAGGAGGTTTTCCTGTGGGCAGGTTCAGCTTGAAGGTTTTGGCTATTTATCCAAATACAGAGACCAACAGACATCTGCAACTTTTCCAGCACTTATGAGCAGCCCGGATATACAACCCGTTCTAAATTGCACGCCCGGCTCTTGCGAAATGCTAAATACAACTAAATCAGAACCTCTAACGTTTGCCAACATGCAGCCCCCCCAGCATTGTAATGACAAAGAGTGGGTGGGGGGCTACGACAACAAATCGCTAAAACAAAATAAATTTCATTGACGCCAAATTGGCCACCCACAAACACACAGGTATACTCTTTCCTCTCTCTCTGTCTTACGAGAGAAAGAGCTTCGGATCAGTTGGAAACCAATTTCAACTTTACAAATTCGATGATGATTTTTATAAGCGCCAGCTAAGGGAAATTATTGCGACAAGCTGAGCAAAAAATTAAATTTAAATAAATATTTATATAGATCTCATCTCTTTCTCAAATGGTTTCAAAAATACGATCAACAAGTATCAACTTTAATTATGGAACTTCAATTTCATTCGTGAAGCACGTTCAAATGGCACACGATCCAGAATGACTTAAAAATACTTTAAGTACAATGATCCCCTCTTATACTCTTGTAGAGGGTATTAAAATATCTTCCTTTCGACCCCTTAAAGCAGTGGTCGGCACGACCGTATTAAGTGTGCATAGCAAAATTCGCAGCGACAACGACGTCAGCACACCGACAGTAAAAGTTCGTTGCGCTTGCTGCACTGTAGTTGTGTTCAGGAGACCGCACACATAAGTTAGCTTAAATGAAATTATATTGTTTGCCGAGCACTGCCTTAAAGCATAGTTTTAGTGAATTTAAAATAACGTTTGATTCATTAAGGACCGTTTTCTCATCTTCTAAATAGACCTCTCTGTCACATAAACTAACCAATTACAGAGTAAATTGTATGTTTATTTGACAGGATGAGAAATCGGTCCTTAAAACTTTAACTCTGCACTTTGAAAGCGTTTTAACCAATTATGTTTAAGAAGCCGCTTGACTTGAATTTTTTTTTAGTAACCCGAACCAAGCTGAAAGACTGATCCAAAACTGGACCTTCCGAATGGACCATCTATCTTTTACAATAAAATTGTGTTCAAAAAGTAAATGCCAGAGATTGTTCTTTGGATTATAATCAAAATTTTGGCATCCAATTTTATTTGAAGTTTTTCATTTAAAGTGAATAAATGAATCACTGTATGACGACTAAATTAAAATGTTTACAGTCCCCTAATTTTGTGTGGGAAAAACTACCTAAGAAACTATTTCATCTGTAATTAATGTTAAATATTTTGGAAAATAATGACTTTCCATGGCTTAACATTGGTTTTTTGGTGTTTTTCTTAAACTTACAAGCCCTTTTCGCCGATGCGAAGTAACGCGAAGCTTTATAAAAAATTTGTCGAATATAAAAAAGCAGAAGTAATGATTCCTTTACACCCTTACATTGTGCCCATACGGAGCTGAGAAGTACTGTTGCGCTTAACAGCACATGAATGGAACCTATTTTTACCTATGTGGACCATATTTTACTTCGAACAGTTGAAAAAATATTGTGGCAAACTATTACTAAGTTTATGCTATTTAAAAAATTATGCTTTTTTGTCCCTCAAAGTATGCAAACTAAATTTATTTATTTGAACGAGATAACAAACATATAATCCACATTGTGCATTCACTGAGATTGTCTGACCAGTTAACGGTACAAAAATAATTAGTCTTAAGGATTCTAAAAAATTAATATTTTCCTTAATTATAATACATAGCATACTTGGAAGAGCAAAAATCATGATATTAATAATCAAATGTTACTTCACCCTTGACACCATCAGCAAGCAGCTAAACATAAATTTAAGACGAGAAGGTAAATCTAACTTCATTTTTTGTGGAAGTTTTGGTACAATCGTCAATGCTCGTCTTAACAAGGATTTGAATTACCAAAGAAAAATATCAAAAATCTACAAATTAGACTAATTCATAGACTGCTTTGGTTTCAAATAGACGTAGCCAAGATTAATTGTAAAATGAATTGTCGACATTGCATTTCTTGTTGTTGTTGGTCAGCGAGGCTTGCCGAGATTTTCGGCTGATCTTTATCAAAACAACAGCAACAACATAGAAAATCGAGTAGTGTGACCATGAAATTCAAAATTTGGGGTAAATTTCTTGATAAATCTGGCCACACTAGACTTAAGTTCCACCTTGACGTTATATATGCTGAAGTAAGTTAAATTAATTACTTCACAGTCATTAAAAGTAGTTATACATTTTTGCTGATATTGGTACTAAGGATGGTCAGAGGGAAATTTACCTTTTCATATTCTTGAGGATGTATGTACGGTTGGGAAAAAAAATAATAGGACCACTTTAACACTTTGTCTAATTGACCAAAAAACAAATAATGAGTGTTGCGATTTTTTCAAGTCTTGATATTTGTTATATTGCTTAGTATTCCCCCAATTTGAAAAAAGTGAAAATAACGAAAAAAATAATAGGACCACTTTGTTTTTGATCACCAAAAGTAACATAAATCAATACCAAAAAATCGCGATATCATAAAAAAAAAGGATATTGAATAAAAATCCTTTAGAGAAGTTTGTCGATTGGTTATGTATTCAAATAAAATTATACGAACACAATGAACTACTACAAAGAAAAGAATGAATCACGTGCACGAATCCAATTCCTGGCTCAGAAAGGTCCCTCTTTTAATCGCTGGGACATATTAATAAGCGCATGAAATTCGCCAAAAAAAAAAATATATATATATTAATTGGCCAGCCCAAAAATTTTGCAATACTTTCATAAAAGATTAGAGTAAAGTAGTTAGTTTTGGTAGAAAAGGCTTTCGTTCGTACCTCAGAAGTTCTCTTAACTCAGAAAACAATCCAAAATACACTGCAAAAATCATTAAACATGAAGGCTCAAGTGTAATGGTATTTGGATGTTTTTCTTACTATGGAGTAGGTTCACTCTACTCTCCTTTCATTAAGTCAATTTATACTTTAAGTAATAATTTAAATGATTTTTGGAATTTTAAGTGCAAATTTGAAAAGTGGACCTATTTAATTTTTGCTTAATTTCTTAAATTTTTTCATAAAATCCCTTAAATTCGTTGAAAACGGTAGGAAAAACGATGACTATTTCTTTTCATAATTTTTAAGAGTCTTCTTATTCTAAAAACGTATTCAAATGTAGCTATGACATCTTCGGAAATTTTGTGAGTGTGGTTTTATTTTTTTTTCGCAGCTGTACCTACATATATGTATTTATAGCCTATAAATCCACAATTTTGTTGTTCTTAAAAGATGTGGCGATTTTAAAAGTATTACAAAATCTAACCAACTTTGGTTTTTTGCTTGTTTTCGTTAATTCTAAAATCAAATATTTGTCGAGCTATAAAAACAAATATTAGTTGGCTTTATCCAAATTTAAATATGAGTTTATCTCATTTTTCAGGGACCGAAAATAACAGTTATGGAAGTGAAAAAAAAATTACTACGAAATATGTATCCTGATAAAATGGAATACACGAATCTTCATATTTTTAATGGCGAGTCATTAAATGGGATAAATTTTTTATTTGCAATTTTTAACACAAAAAATTTTGAAATTGTTATGTATTTTTAATTTTTTTAAAATTTTATCATTAATTTTATAAATTTAAAATTTTTATTTTGTATTTTTTATAATCAAAATTACTTTATTTTAAAATTCTTATAGTAGGCGTTTGTAAATCATAGATTGTCTTTGATAGAAGGAAACAAGATTTACTTTAAACCTACTAGATTAGTATTTTTATAAAAATTTTTATAATAAAAAATTTTTTCATAACAATTAAAAAGTAATTTTTATTATAAAAATTACAAAATAAAAATTAATTTAAATTTTTATAATATAATAAAAATTAGTTTTAACTGTTATTCAAAAATTTTTATAAAAATTACCATTTAACTGTTAAAACAACATTTTTATTTAAAAATCATAGAATAACGATTATTTTTAAATTTTATTTATTAAAAATTTGAAAATAATTGTTATTTCAAAATTTTTATCGAAAAAGTTATAACAGTTACGGTCCCTGCATTTTTTTCAATATAAAAATTATGGAATTTTCCCTTTATTTTGTTGACCTGTGTCAAAATAATGATCAGATAAAATTTTCTACCCAATTGCAGGCTGCGCGTGATCCGTGTGAGGGTAGGCACGTTCAGTGGGTGCAGTTGTTGCCACAATTAAATGACGTCATCAAATACTGAATAGATTCGCTTCATTGTTTTACTCACACGAAACACGTGCTTTTTTTTTCTAGCGGTAAGCAGAGCAAAAAAGAAAAACGTCAAAATATTCGCACATTCATGCATATTCAGCTCTCCTCCGCCGACTTTGCATTGGATGTAAATGATTTGGCGAGTAAAATTGTATTTGGTGCGCGTTAAAACAATGCGACGACGTAAACAGAAATTAATGAGGAAATTGTACATTTGTGTCACACAGTTATTTTGCGAAAAAAAAAAAAAAAACAACATTTTCGGTAAATTGTTTATTTGCAAATTGATTTAAATGAAAGCAAACTGTTGAAGCTTTTTTGATTAGAAAATTGCGGGCAAAACAAAAAGGTAGACGAATTGATTTGAATTTGTATAATTCGGTTAGGTTTTATTGGTAGAAATATTTTGTAAAATATGAGTAATGATTTTTTGATTCTTTTTAGGAGCCTATTTACATCAAGCAGAGAGTAAAAAAGAAGAATTTGAGCAGCAACTGGCAAAAAATAAATCCAGCATTATCTAGGATCATGTCGATTTATGTGAGATCTTTCTCTGTTTGCAAAAAGCACTGAATAAACCGTCTTAGGACAGACTAATACAGACTATTGTAGTCCCAAGACATTATTCCTTAAGCAAGCTAATGCTCGTTCCCCCAATCTAGCTCAAATCATCTGATTCCGCCTTTCTAATCCCTGCATTGTGTACTAAACGGAAATGGTAGCCATCATGAAACCCGTCAACTAGCTAAGAATATGCTTGATTAAAGGAGAAAGCGAAAACATTCCCTTCTATAGGCAAGGCAAAATGATCCTTAAATCTGATTGTCTGTATTGCATCTGCTCTTGCTATTGACCAGATCTTGGTGTAAAAGATACAAAACATTTGGTTAACCATTTTCAATTGATTGATTGATTATGGTGGTACAACAAAAACGAGCCTTCACTGCTTAGTAAAAAAAAGAAAATAGTAAAAAATTTATGGTTTTCGTATTTTATATTTTAGCTTAAGTTTAGTTTTATTTTATATTGTATTTGAAAAAGAAATTCTGATTCGGAACCAATTCAAAGTAGTTAAAGTAATTCCTGCCAATCAAATTGAATGTCAACAGTGCGTATGCTTATTATTTGAAGTAAAAGTGGCGCCATCTACACAAGAAACTGCTAAACAGCCAACATCAACAGTCAGCGGTTATGGCTTTACAGTGGCTGTAGCTGCTCTGCTGTTAACCGTTATGTAAGTGGTCACAATAACATATAACATATGATATTGATAACATATTTAGAATGCTCATTCATTGAAGGGAAATTTTATTTATTTGATGTAGAAAAGAAATCGTGGAAATCTTTACAGATTGTAGAATAAACAAGAGCATTTCGAACTAAACTTGATAGACTTTATATGTTTTAGCTTGGTTTTGTAATCATTGTATATATCATTGTACATATAAGAATACCTTCTAGGAAAATATTTAAGAGTAAAATCTTTAATTGCGTTCTCTGAACCCATGTGAACCTCGATCACTTTTGGAAGCCTTATTTACAATTAGTTTTATTATTATCAGGGTGTCAAACCGGAACCCGAACCGGAACCGTATACCGGAAAGAAACGATTGAAACTCAGAACCAGAACCGTAACCGGAACCGTTATTTATTTTTTGAGAACCGGTATTGCGGAACCTTTATTTTTGGAACCGAATGACGATAAGAACCGTAACATTGTACCGGTACAGTTTCGGTTCTGAGTTTTTTTTATTTTATTTCAGTTTTATTGCTTCAATCAGGGTTTTCCTCAGGGTCAAACGGCAACAGACTTTAGAAAATACACTAAAAAAACTTACAAATGTTTGGATAAGGGAACATTTGGTATATACAGACATTTTCAATCAAAATAACAATTTCTATCTTATTGTTTTCATCTTTTTATGTTCAATAATTTCCAAATATTATTAATTTATCCTTTATTCAATACAGTTAATGTAAAAACAAATTGTGGGATTTTCCTTTTATTGCATTTACAAAGGAAACGAATAAATGATTAAGTTAACATTAGAACTGGGGTAACTTGTGATCGGAAAGTTATCTGAATACGTGTATTTGAAATTCATCGGATATCCAAAAGTTATTCTTTCTCTTCCAGTTCACACAAGTATTATTAGGACATTTGTTTTCTGGGGTGAAGTTTATTATGTTTAATTTTCCTTCTTTTTTAACTACTTTCTGTTGTGTTGGATGCTACCAGTTTTATAATATCTTCGGATTAAAGGAGTTTTAAATTATAACGGTACATACCGGTACGTAACGGTAAACCTAAATAAACTAGAACATAAACAGAACCTTTTACTGAAACATTAGTTTTGGTATGTCCGCAAAACCTTGGAACCGGAAACGAAATTGATTCGCTTTGATTTCCTGATTAATATATAATATTAAACGAGAAGCAAAGCTAACTTCGACTGCGCCGAAGTTTTAATACACTGAAAACCTTTTCTCCAGCTGATTTAACAGTTAAAAATATAAAGAGGATATAGATATCAGATATTTTAAATTTTTAAATCATTGATAATAAAAATTTGATACCATAAAAAAAAACTTTTCTTAGTAAAAACACATTTTTCGACCGATCGGTCCTATGGGAGCTATATGCTATAGTCATCCCATTTTGATAAATTTAGCAAAATGATGTGAAAGCATATAAAACTAACTTATACCAAGATTAGTGACGCTACGATGGAAAACAAAAAGTTTTTCCCACTAAGAACTAGTTTTTTTCCGACCGTTTATATGGCAGCTATATGCTATATTCATCCGATTTTGAAAAAATTTTTCCCAATATGTACAATCATCTTAAATTAATATATACTAAGATTAGTGACGCTACAATAGAAAATAAAAAGTTTTTATAACATCGATCTATCGCAGCTATAAGATATAGTCATCCGATCCGGCCGGTTCCGACATATTAGTTGCGTGCAGTAAAAAGAAGAGCGTTTTTAGAGATAATTTTACCAGTGACTTAAGGTATATTTTGATAACTTGTTTTATAGTATGGGTTTAAATTTATCCCAAAAACAAAATATCTCTTTTTATGGCAGGAATACAGAAGATTTAGGGACCGATTATTTCGAACCATAATACAGAAATATTTTTCTGATTTTAGAAAGATTTAATATAAAATATACAGAAACGTTTAGCGAAATTGTTTGTCCAAAAATAAAAACGGATAGAAATCGGTTTATTTTCAAAAACGTTATTTCATTTGGCATAGTCTTAAAAATACAATTTTTTTAAATTTTAATATATCCATTTTTTTTTTTTTTTGAATATTGTGAAACAGTTTTAATTTTTGAACATTAAGAAAAAATAATACTTGTACCGGTACTCTACCGGTATACCGAAAAAAAACTGGTACCGTAACGGAACCAAAATTCGGTAAAAACCGAAATAAAACCTTTAACTGACCCGGTACCGGAACCGATATTCATTTCGGGATTAATCCCTGAACATCATTGATAGATTTTATATTTGACATCGGTTCCTGGCTTTCTATTGTTCTTTAAAACTTCCTTCTTTACAGTCAGTCGTATAGATTTTTAAGTTAAATAAACATATCGAGAATTTCTTCCGGCTAAAAAATTACTTAATATTGTGAACCGAACTTTTTTTTTGAAAAAGTGTTTCAGTTCGGGTTCAGGTTTGAGGAATAAAAAAATGTAGAAGGTTTGGTTCATGGTCTGGTCCGCAAATTAAGAAACCCGAACCGAACCGGTTCTTAGGGTTTCGGTTCCGGACTAAAGATTGTTGGGACACCTATGTAAGACATTATTTTAGCATTTCTGTGACCTAAATAACAAAATGTTGTCTACTCAACTAATTTGTATGGAAATGCTGATAAGATTGTAAAAAGAGGCAGAGTCAGCGATAGAAGACACTCAATATATCGACCCATTTGTGGGAAATTATCGTATGTAATAAAATCAATCATTTTACAGGAGTCAAATTTCTTATTTATTATCATGAGTTGAGGTGAGCTTTTTGAATATTAAGATACTTAAATTGTATTAACTTATATTGTAAAGAAACAAAGTGTATTTTTGAACTAGTGGCGCCATCTGTACAACAGCTTAATGTAACTTTGCTGTTAAGACTTTACAGAGCAGCAGCTATTCAACTTAGCAGCCAGTTAAAGTTTGAATTATTTAAAGCAAAAACCGTTATCTAAGATTTGTCTTTACGCTTTATTCGATTTTCCAGAGCTATAAATATATATATGTATACATATTCACGTGCCTTAATGCCTTTAAATAGTCAATCGTTGGTTACGCCTCAGTTAACATTTAGTTATGGACCACAGACAAGTTTATTTGAAATGCGCAAATTGTAAACTCAAATTAAATGTTTAGCCAATAATTAGACAGTTGCAATTGCAAACTAATTGAGACAAAACGTCATTTTTTTTTTCGTCAAATTGCATGCAATAAATTTGCTATTTTTATAACAGAGAGTTGAAAGTTGAGTGCATTTTCTCTACTTATGTGGAATTTGTACTAACAGCTAAACAAACAGCACGAGCAAAACCAAAAAAAAAAAAAAGAATGTAAACAAAGTTGGAAAAACAGGGGGAAGTGGCGCTTTAGGGAGGAGGTGGTTGCACACGTGTCGTTAACTTATTTCAAGTTCAAAATGACTGCAAAATGTGCAGTAAAAATTGTGTGTCGAATGTGAGGAGAATAACGAACCGAACGAGAGAGAGAGAGAGAGAGAGAAACTGTGATAAGCAGAGAACCATAAAGTGGAGACATTATTGCAGGCATATGGCCAAAATGCACATATCAGTAAATGCTGATTAATGCTTTAGCATATAGATAGGCATTTTGTGCAAACAAATGATTAAATATCACGTGAAATAAAGTGAACCCCTTTTAACATATGCATTTACTGTTTGCATTGCTTGCACTCAAAGCAAGCCATAAAATAGTTCGTTAAATAAGAAAACAATTGTTCACCACTATTTCAAGTTCAATTTTAGAGATAGTAAAAACTACAAGTAAATATTTAAGTTCCAGGAAATCATAACTCGGATTTCACATATTGTAAACGCAGACAGACATGACATAAAGCCAAATAAATAGCGGCGTACTTATTTTTTTTGCTTATAACTCGACTATTGTTTATCTGATTTGAAAACGATGTATAGTGAATTGATAAGTAATGAAGATTCAAATATATGCCTAGAAGGTTCGAATAACCTAACTCAAAAATTGTGGGAGATATAAGGTTTTTTCCAAATTGTGGGGTGGCAACTCTATTATTGTTCGTCTGATCGAAAAACGATGTATGGGGGCTCAATAAGTATTGATGAGTAGAATATTTGTCTAAAAGGTTTGTACAACGTAACTTCAAAATTGTGGCTGGTTTTAGGTTTTTTTTTTCAAATTGTTGGGTGGCAACTCTACTATTGTTCGTCTGATCGAAAAACGATGTATGGGGGCTCAATAAGTATTGATGAGTAGAATATATGTCTAGAAGGTTCGAACAACCTAACTCCAAAATTGTGGGAGATATGAGGATTTTACAAATTGTGGGGGTGGCAACTCTACTATTGTTCGTCTAAACGAAAAACGATGCATTGGGGCTCAATAAGTATTGATGAGTAGAATATTTGTCTAAAAGGTTTGAACAACCTAATTCCAAAATTGTGGGAGATTTGAGGTTTTTTCAAATTGTGGGGTGGCAACTCTACTATTGTTCGTCTAAACGAAAAACGATGCATGGGGGCTCAATAAGTATTGATGAGTAGAATATATCCCTAAAAGGTTCGAACAACCTAATTCCAAAATTGTGGGAGATTTTAGGTTTTTTCAAATTGTGGGGGTGGCAACTCTACTATAGTTTGTCTAAAATTTAATCTCGATCTGCCTGCAAGTATAAGAATTATATATTCCATATTCTTCAAACGTCTAGCTCTTAATATCTCTGAAACCGGACAGACAGGCGGAAATGGCTATATCGACTCAGCTGTTGATAATGATCAAGAATATATATAATTTATAGGCTGTTTCTTGCTGTTACAGACATTTGCACAAACACAATATACTCTTTGTACCTTCAGTACAGAATATAACAACAATAAACGATTCAATAACATACACACACAGAAAACCCTCCAATAACTTGCATACTTTTCGGCTATATTGCAGTTTTTGCAATTCACAACTTTTTTATTTTTGTATCCTTCAAATATAAATTAAATAAATTTATTTGTTGTTTTTTATATTCTTTGCTGTAAACTCGGAAGGATTGTTGCTCATTTTCAAGCTAAACTTTTAAAAGACAACTAATTTTCTTTAAGAACTCAAGCTGACTTTTTTATTTAGATCGTTTATATGGCACCTATATGAAATAATGGTCCAAATTGAAACAAATTTGGTAGGACATCTTGGGAGCTTAAAAATACGTGTACAAACTGAATATCATACCCCGTTTTATAAAACACAGTACGCATATTAATTACGTAAAAAACGTTACCATTGTTTATACGTGTAGCTCAAAAGAAACTCTGTGCGAGGAGTTGCCACATGGGTAGGATTAATTAAATATGTCAAACATTTAAAAATGTCAAAAGTGAGGAAAAATTAATTATTTGCTGAGGCAAGCCAGGCGGGCATCAAATTTTGTGCGTCGTTGCATGGAAAGGAGGCATTCGCATGATGGAAATTATAAAAAAGTTGCCAGATCGACGCAATTACTTTATCCTGGTGACAAAAATTTTCAGGGTAACTTATCGATAACATTTATTCGCGTATAAGTGTTTATATTGACAAATACGCGGTTAGTTAACTGCGTATTTCGCCACATATAAACGGGGTATCAGTTTAATAGTTGAAAAAAACAACAAAGTTAGTCAAAATCGGCTAGATCGTTTATATGGTAGCTATATGAAATAGTGTCGCAATTTGAACTTAATTTGGTAGGACTCCTTGGAAGCTTAAAATACATGTACAAACTGAATTTTAGTTTAATAGTTCAAAAAAAATAAATTAAGTTAGTGAAAATCGGCCAGATCGTTTATATGGTAGCTATATGAAATAGTGTCGCAATTTGAACTTAATTTGGTAGGACGCCTTGGAAACTTAAAATACATGTACAAACTGAATTTTAGTTCAATAGTTAAAAAAATAACTAAGTAAGTGAAAATCGGCCAGATTGTATATATGGCAGCTATATAAAATAATGGTCCAAATTGAACGAATCTTCGTAAGTCGTCTTTGGGGCCCAAAATATGCGTATTAACCAAATTTCGTGCGGATATCTTTATAATTAGACTTTATGCCAAAAAAAATATTGATTTGGGGACCATTGTGGGCTGGTTCGACTAGATACCGGATTGCAGTCCTGGTTTTTTTCAGTGTAGAGATATTCAAATGCTGGATTATCACCAATTGTCGTAGAACAATATAGTTGTCTTTGATTAACAAACCATTTAGATCTCAAGTCTCTCAAAGGTTGCATTCACCAGAAACACTTGATTACTGATCCGCTTAACACTTATTATGAAGCATACTTTTGGGGTTCATGTTAAATTAATGTACCCATGTAAATATAAGAGGCTATGTAAATTATTAAGTAAAATATCATTGATCAGATATCAAGCTGTTCTGCTGAATGCGCCCAATGTAAACCAAAAACCTAAGTGGCATATAGATGGCGCCACCACATAAATTTTCTTTTCTAAGATAAAACAAAATAAAGGGAATTTTATACCAGCTGAGTAATGATCGATGATTGCTTATGTGCACTCAATATTCGCATACCTAACGATCCATCAAAATACAAAATATCAAATTCAATGATTAATTTTTTATTATCATTTGCCATTTGAAGCCTTCTTTGAAATTTGGCCCCCGAGGAAAATTACCATAATTAGCGATATCATATATTTAAAACGGACATGTGATTCGTGGCACTCTATCAAGTTTAACCCTCTAATGCCTTTATTACTTATTGATCGATGACTGTTTCTAATACTAATTGCAAATTTTGTTCATTTCTCCCAAGTTGTTTGAAATGATAACAAAACTAAAGTCTAATTTCGGGGATGGTTTCAGTTTTTTTTGTGTGTTTGTTGTTATGAGTAACCAACATCCAATTTTCCACCCTCGCTCCTAAAAGTGAATGGAAATTTCCATTCGTTCGTTGTGCATTTCTATGTTTGCCTGTGTCTCGGGTGCGGTATGTGGAATTTTTTGGGCAGTTTTTTCTACCTACTTAAGTCAGCATATTTCAGGGTTTCAATTTCTTACAACTTGCACGTCGTTTACAATTTCGTGGCAATATGCAGAAATATTGTTTTTCGGCTGCTGCGTCAAAAAATGACAAAGTTATAAAAATTTGTGCAAAGTATGCAAAAAAAAACTCTGAGTCTGGTAATTTTCCGCTTAAGTGTGTCCAATTGCGGGGCGCTCTCTTTTACTCTCTTTGATATATACTGCGTCAGAATGCACTTGAAATTGGAACCTATGTTCTAGAAATAAAGCGGTTTCAATTTGCCCCTTAAATCAATGAACAATCAGTCAGTAAATGTAGAACAGGCCAAAGTCAAAGTATTTTTGTGGATCCCTTTTGGGATGTGCTAGCCAATTTCATTGGAAATTGAGCCACGTGATTTAATGCTAAAAAGTCAGCTGCAAATAAATAAAAATACAACAAAAAAAAATAAATAAAATGTGAAAATTTTCCACTACAAATTGTTTGCGTTTGCCATTTTCGATTTTGTTTTTTCTCTCTTGAATGCAGTTTTTTTTTTTTTTTTTTTTTTTTTTGCTTATGTAAGTTCAATGGCATGTGTTCTCCTTCGCTCGCTCTCTCTCTCTCTCTCTCTCTTTCTATTGTTCTGGCAATGCAGTTATGAGGTTGACAATTTTTATTAGATAAGTTTACTTAGTCATTGCAAATTGCAAAATTTCGTCATCCAGGTAATACAGACAAAACTAGCGTCACGCGGCCAAAGATTAATCAGAATCTAAGCGAAATCAAAAGTTTTATATTAACATTCCATTATTTCTTATCTAATACGAGGAAAGACCTGTCATTAAGGCCACAAATGATACGCGTGATCAATGAATGAAATTCGTTTTATATTTTTTGTATCATCCTTTTATATAATGATAATAAAATGTGTGAAAAAAAGTTGTCAAGAATTCTAAAAATAAAAGATTAGCTCATTTTAAACAAACTTTTGTCTAATTTCATAGTAAGTACTTATTAATCATTTCAG
The DNA here is from genome assembly GCA_018904225.1 of Lordiphosa mommai. Classification (NCBI taxonomy): domain Eukaryota; kingdom Metazoa; phylum Arthropoda; class Insecta; order Diptera; family Drosophilidae; genus Lordiphosa; species Lordiphosa mommai. The sequence goes on from JAEIFT010000700.1 coordinate 44,261, forward strand.
TAATTAGGTAAACTATTGTATATTCCCCTGCCTTTGTATGCGAATGACACGGTTATTTTTTGGACGATAAGGTGGAAGTGCTACAAGAAAAGACTGACAATTGAGAGAAATACTGCGACAAATGGGGAATGGAAGTTAAACTAATAAATTTTGAGATAATGGAATTTCAAATTGAATTAAATCTGGCCAATAGACATAGACATTCATATGGAACTCCTTTTTGACAAAACCTACCGTAAGCAGCAGAGCTAAATGGAAACTCTTTAACGCAGTTCAAAACTATTCAGCGTAAGTATGGGGCTATCAAGGGGGTAACGACATAGCTCTGACGACATATGTATCTCCGACGAGTTACAAACGACATATCTCCGATCTGTCGTGACACATAGTTTTGTCATATGAAAAACTGCACATTTTTCGACTTGTTACAAGAAAATAGGTGATAGTCTGCAGACTTACTTTTTAAAGAAATCATAGGGTTACCTAATTCCTGAGGATACGCTCTAGCCTTGGAGATTTGTGTGGATGATGCGTACTATTACACTTTGGACTTTATTTTTAAAAACGAGAAGGCAAAGCTAACTTCGACTGTGCCGAAGTTTAAATACACTTGAAAAACTTTACTCCAACTGATTTAACCGGTAAAATATATATAGAATATAGATATCGTATATTTAAAATTTTTAAATCATTGATAATAAAAACTTGATACCATAAAAAAAACTTTTCTTAGTAAAACACATTTTCCGACCGATCGGTCCTATGGCAGCTATATGCTATAGTAGTCATCCGATTTTGATAATTTTTTTCAAAATTATGTGAAAGCATATAAAACTAATATATACCAAGATTGGGGAATCTACGATAAAACAACAAAAAGTTTTTCTCTCAGAAATAGTTGTTTGACCGACCGTTTATATGGCAGCTATATGCTATAGTCATCCGATTTTAATGAATTTTTTCGGAATTGTGTGGGAACATATGAAACAAATATATATTACGATTGGAGACGCTACGATGGAAATCAAAAAAGTTTTTCCCACAAAGACTTATTTTTCGACCGATCGTTCCTATGGCAGCTATATGATAGTGATCCGATTTTGATACATTTTTCCAGAATTATGTGAAAGCATATAAAACTAATATATACCAAGATTAGTGACGCTACGATGGAAAACAAAAAAGTTTTTCTCACTAGAACTTGTTTTTGACCGATCGTTCCTATGGCAGCTATATGATATAGTCATCCGATCCGGCCGGTTCCGACATATTAGTTGCGTGCAGTAAAAGAAGAGCTTTTGCAAAATTTCAGCTCGATAGCTTTAAAACTGAGAGACTAGTTCGCGTAGAAACAGACAGACGGACAGACAGACGGACGGACGGACAAACGGAAATGAACTCAGCTCGTCGTCCTGATCAAGAATATATATAGTTTATGGGGTCGAGAAATTTATGCATAATTTTGTAACAAAACTTCTGGCAAATTAATATAACCAAGTGTATAAAAAAATATTAACAACGCAATTTTTACATTGGGAAAATCAGGAAAATTGGCGGAAAATGATTACGAAAGAAACTTTTTTTTTTTTATTAAATCGAATTCAAAATCATTTTCATAACTCTATATGGAAATTTCATCAAATTATATTCAATTTTCGTGGAAAAATCCACCCAAAATTTTCGTTTCAAGCTCATATTTAGCTACAAATACAAAAAAATGAAATACATGACATTTAAAATTCAGAAAATCTTCATCGAAGTCAGAAAATGGCCGTAAAACTGATGTTTAAAACTCTTTTGGTTTTCATCCGATCAGCTTCAAACTTATTCTTCAAAGGTTAACATAACAAAATTGAACTTTTGGGATTTAAAAAATAAGAAAATAACAAAAATTTACGTCCATCGAATTCAAAACCGTTTTTAAAGCTCTTTTGGAAATTTCCTAATAATTTATTAAAAAATCAACACATCTGCGAGGGAAATGTGTGGGGGTCCATATACACTTTCCACCGAAGAGCTTTAGACTCACTTTTAATATCATATTTTATATCATCATATTTTGGAAGATTTACCCCCAAAGTCGAAAAGCGGATGGAAAACATTGGGGTCAATGTCTTTATTTTTTATCTGATCAGATTCAAACTTAATTTAACAACGTATACTTATCAAAATATTTCCAAGGAGAGTTTCAAATTTTGGAAAATCTGGAAAATTGTCGGAAAATGGTTGCGATCATTTTTGTTTGTTTGTTTCAAGTTAAGAAGAGATTGAAAGAAGCTCGGCTTGGCCTTTGGCCTTCGCCATGTCAAGAACCCCTTTTCCAACTTTGCAGGGTGATTTTCTAAAATTTTTTAAATTACGTTGTTATAGTTGTGTTTTTCGAAAAAATTTTGACTTTGAAAAACCCAGTATCTTATAGTTGATTTCGTATTAAGGTACTTTTTAGGTAAATAATATATTTTTCTAGAAGCTTTTATTATTTATACAAGTGAGCGTAGTCGTGGGTATAAGCTAGGTATTAAATATATAATATTATATATAATAATATGTTAGATAATAATATTTTAATATTACATATTATTACATATAATATATTAAATATTTAATATTACTGGGGCCATTTAGCCGATAATTTCGATTAGCGATTTGTGTTTTATGATTGCTAATATAACATAGTACATTTTTAGGTGTCGTATTAAATTAGAAATAAGGGTTTTCAACAAAATATGCTATGTAGTATACATAGTTTTTTAGAACTAATCAGTAACCGAGGTCTCTGGTGAATGCGCCCATAGTCAGCATGTTTCTTTTTATTTTATTGTTTCTTTATGCGTTAATTATTTGTTTTGACTTTCGATGAGTTTTATCTACACACGATTAAAACGTTGAACTCAACTATTTATTTGGTAGTATGCGGACGTGCTGAAGGTGAAGGTCATACGAAATCGTTAATTGTGCTACTAAATATCTAAGCTGAGCTTTAACTGATAGTGCAGATCGTCTTGCAACAAAATATTTCATAAACATTTGCAATTAAAACGTTTTCTTCATGTAGAATTTTGGATTATTTTACATACAAATACATCGGGTGGTGAATTATACGGTGTATATAATATCTACTTGGGTGTTAAGTCTTACATTTATGGCGCATAGCGACGACACTTGTTGATCAGCAATATACCCATGTGTTATTATACATACTTTTGGGGTCTTTCCAAAAAACACTTGGAAAAGCTTATGGAAATTGATCGTATTTAACACCAAGAGGAAAAGTTGGTGGAAAACCTGGGATATATTCTTTATGGGGTTGGAAAGACTTCTTTTTACAGGTTAATCCAATAGCTGTGAAAGGTGATGGGATATGTAAAAGTAATAAAGAATAACCTAATTTTTTATACTCTGTACTGAAGTAGTACACAGAGTATATTGGGTTTGTGGACATGTATGTAACAGCCAAAGGAGGTATCTCCGACCCTATAAAGTATATATATTCTTGATCAGCATCAACAGCCGAGTCGATATAGCCATGTCCGTCTGTCCGTCTGTCTGTCCGTATGAACGAAGAGATCTCAGAGATGGTAAGAGATAGAGGTTTGAGGTGTATGGAACATATATTTCTAATATTCACCCAGGCAGATCAAGTTTAGTTTTACTTTTTGCCCCCTCCGCAAATTAAAAAAAAAACCGAAATAACTCCCACAATTTTCAAGATAGATAGTTCGAACATTCTAGACATATATTCTACTACTTATTTTGGATCGGCTCGCCATACATCGTTTTTCGATCAGATGAACGATATTAGAGCTATACGTAAAAAGAAAATAAAAACCAACGACAACAACAACACCGTTGCGATTGGTAGAACTTACGATAAAGAGGAGAGCGAGAAGGCAATAGCTAACTGGTAATTTCCAATTGGACCTTGCTATGAGAGGAGCGATGTAATTGAGATGGCCTACGGTCAGAAATCACGCGTGATTCCCGCGTGACTAATATAGATACGTTTTTGTTAATGGAAATTATATACAAATTTTATAATTTTACGAGTTATGTACTAAGGTAATTCTACTCATCATTCTTCTCGAGCCCCCCATACATCGTTTTTCAACCAGAAGAACGATAGTCGATAGAGTTGCCACCCCCAGATTTTGAAAAAACCTCAAACTTTAAAGTTATTAGTTTCGTACAAACAGGTACAGAGTATATTACAGTCGGGCTTGACGACTTACTTGTTTGTTTTGTAAGGTAAGAGGCGGATTCGATCTCTGATCTTCCGCACTTACTAACAACTGCTCCACATCCGGTCACGGGTTCTAAAAATATGCGTCATAAAAATCTTCTGTTTGCGCTTCCAATGATATCACTGGCAAAAATGTCATTCTAAATTTAATCGAGATTGAATTGAAAACGTTTTGTTTAGAAAATTTGAAAAGAGTTTTGTTGTTTTTATCTTGAGTAACGAATGAATCAGTATCGAACTTGAAATGGGAATTTTGTACTCAGATTTGGAAATTCCAAAACTTAGTTAACTTTTGAGATTGTTTGTACTTGGATTTTCCCAGTTTAAGTACGGAGTTCTAGATTGTTTTTCTGAGTGTATGTTAACACTAGCGGTATTAATTTTAGGAAAACGAATTTCAGTTTTTAAAAAATATTTTATATTGGTGCCACTTCCGGTACCGGTACATGACTTAATGGTTCCGGTTACAATATTATTCCCTAGATTAAATTATTAACTGAACAATAAAGCACGAAATTCACTATTTTAGTAAAAATTTAGATTCCTAAAATTCACTTTCCAAACTCGACTTTAATCCAACTTTGTTGAAACTTTTTGTTGACTTAAATTTTGTTGCAATTTTTCCACTCAACTTGACCGCAAATCGATGTTGCTTCACACACACACACACACACATTTCCAAACACACCCAGTTCCCAGTTGACTCATAAAACTGGCAGGACCCTATGCTTCCTTTATTTTATCACCTTTCACAGGTTTAATTAGCATATGAACTCTACCCAGCCCCCAGTCGTGTCCGAGAGTCGCTTTTGTGAAAACTCATGGCGAGTTCGCGTATTATAATCCTTAAGGAGCTGCCAAAATGCCACTAATCCAGAGCGTGTAACGTACACGCCTCCAAACACTTGTTAACAATAACAAAATAAAATTTAATGGGGAAATTTTTTAATGCAATAAATTCGAGACTCGGTTTAAATTTTTTTTTTTTTTAAGAATATGAAAATGCAATATTACTAATGCAATTTGTGTGACTTGCGAGAGACGGTCAAGACGTTGGCTTGAGTTGAAGATGGAGTTCTGAGCAACCGCACGGTTTGAGAAACAGAACAAGAATGCCAACCTTTGCACTAAAACGAGCGAGTAAAACCCCACGAATTCGAAAATTTTCACGAGAGCGTGAAATGCATGGAGAGAGAGAAGTGTGTGAGAAAGAGAGCGAGAGAGAGGGGAGAAAACGAAGAGAGTGAGTTGCAGTTGCCGTTATATTCTTGCCTTGATATTGCCATCCATGAAAATGGGAAACATGCCTTAGGCTTGTTTTATCGATAGTTCAAATGTGGCTTAAATTAGTTCCGCCGCTTTTAAGGCTTGTGCGTCATTTGGCAAAACAAATAACTGATTCACACACAAATAATATGCAGCAGGTAAATAAGTTGAGATAAGCTAATTAGCTAATTAATAAGTGATATCAATTGTTCTCTCTCTTTAGCTATCTCTATCTTGCAAAGTCTCGTGTGTGTTGGACTTAATTGACTGCCAATTGAAACGTGCGACCCCTCCAATTGCCAAAAATCAAAATCAGAATCAGAATTTCATTGCTGCTTTTCACCACGTCATATACCGAAAAATTTAAATCAATTTAGTTTTTTTGCGTCGCATTTATTTATATGTTTGTGTGTAATTTGAAACGTGCGCCAACTGCCAGACTGCAATCGCAACTGATGTTTCGTCTAAAGTGCTTCCACACCTAAACACCCTCCCTGTCTCTCCTTCGCATTGGTTTAACCAGATAAAATCGGTTAGTTCTTTGTCCCCTGCATATTTATGAAAATTTTATAAGAAATGCAGAAAAATGTGATTTCAACCTGACCGAGTTTAGATTAACTGAAAAAACTAAACATTGATGAAATGGATTAAATTGATGCAACCTTGAATCAGGGAGATCAGGGAGAGGCCTTGTAGGGGACTTAAGGCAATCAATCAGAATCAACTTGCTTTACTTTTACGTATCTAAGTTAACAGTTTTTAAGTAGTTTAAACAAAATGTTTACGTACAAGTTTGTTGAAATTCTTTAGCTCAAGTTTCTTTGAAACCTAAGCAAGATTGCAGGTACTTGCTAGAGTTGGATGAAAACTCTTATATTGCTCTTATACTAGGCGTTATAGTGGGGTTGTAACATTCAGGAAACAAAATTTAGGTGGTTGCAAGGTTAAATGCAACTAGATACTAGCAAATCAAGTAAGAACAATATAAGAATAATATAAGAATAATATAAGAACAATATAAGAACAATATAAGAACATTATAAGAACAATTTAAGAACAATATAAGAACAATTAAAGAACAATATAAGAACCATATAAGAACATAATACGAACAATTTAAAAAAAAATAAGAACAATAAAAGAAGAATACAAAAAGAATATAGGAACAATATAAGAAGAATATAAGAACATTATAAGAACAATATAAGAACAATATAAGAACAATAAAAGAAGTATTTGAGAAGAATATAAGAATAATATAAGAACAATATAAGAACATTATAAGAACATTATAAGAACAATTTAAGATCATTACAAGATCATTATAAGAACAATTTAAGGGGTCTTCTACCTTTGAAAATATTTTTTTTTTTTTTTTTTTTTTTTATTTTGCATTATTATTACAGCTTGAACATTTCCCTTTCATCCCCTTTAAAACATTTTCAATTATTTAAAATAGTTTAGCAGATATATCCGTTTTTGTAGAGCAATGTTGTTGCCAATGTGAGTATTTTCAACGTTGCTGAAAACTTTTAACGCGTTTTTCTCTAAACCAGGTTTTTTGACCTGGTAGCCATGATTGGGCCAGTTCAACTGAACCGATTTTGATCAGCCATGTTGCAATCGACGCAGAATTGATGTAATTCAGGCCCGTACCTCAATCATAAAGATTAAAAATTTTTTACTATTTTTTTACACTAAACAAAAAAAAAAACGTCGAAAATCTACTCTTTTTTTAAATGTTTGTAAATTTTTCAAAAAAAATTTTTTTATAATTGAGGTACGGGCCAAAATTACATCAATTCTGATCATAACCTCATTTACCGTTTTTAATTCCGATAACCTGGAGTCCCTGAATCATGGCCACCACATCTACACCTTTTTTTGAGGCCTTAATTGGCAGGCCGATAACTTTTTGAACAGCCCTCGAATTCCAACATTTTTTTTTATTTTACTATTTAATTAATTAATAACACAAAACAAAAAACCAAATTGAAAAAAAACTCTTATGTTTTTCCCTCCATAATTTTTGTAAAAAACACTCATAAAACACTCGTCAAAGGTAGAATAGCTCATTAAGATCATTATAAGAACAATTTAAAAACAATATAGGGAAAATATAAGAACAATATAAGAACAATATAGGAAAAATATAAGAACATTATGAAAACAATATAAGAACAATATAAGAAAAATTTCAGAGCATTATAAGAGCAATATAAGAACAACTTAAAAACAATATAAGAACAATTTCAGAACAATATTGGCTTATGACCCACCTCTAGTACTTGCCTTTCATTATTTAAGGCCTCTACTCAGATGAGATGAAAATTTATGTTGGCACAATACTTCATATAAATAAGGAAGCTTTTCAAAAGCATTCAGCTTTACAGCTTTTCACAAGTGTTTCTATTTATATGAACTATTGTGGGAATCTAAATTTTAATCTCATCTGAGTAGAGGCCTTAAAACATTTAGGCCCGATTTCCAATCTCCTAAATATCACTATATGTCACATAAACTTACAAATAACAGAGTATATTGATTGTTTGTCTGACACATACAAGCTATGGAGAAGATGAGAAATCGGCCCTTAATACTGTAAAAGTTTTTGAGCGTATTTATTAATGAATTTCATTGTTTTTGTATTAATACATTTTCTTATAACAAACCTTACCAGCCAGTGTTGCCAATTAATTTATTTGCCGGCCAGATCAAACTTCTATTCAGTTTTGCCGGAGCCAGCATTTTCAGATATTTTTAAATATTATTTGCCATTTTGTTAAGGCAATTTGGTTTTCATTTTGCCTTTTCTGTGCCATTTGAGATCAGGCCTTTATGTCTAAATTTTAATCTGCCTCTTAAATATTTGAAATGCAATTTCAAATTTAACTGCTATTTGTGTTAACATTTCTAACGGTTTCCATCTAAAACATTGCATACTTTCAGGATTGCTTTGTATTTAGTTCGGCTCATATAGTGGCGCCCTCTATTCAGGCAGCTTATCGCAAACCGTTAGTAATTTCTAAAACTATTGCATACTTAGTGGCTGTTCTAGACTGCAAGCTGCTGGAAAAATGTCATCAACGAGTTTTATGTATAACCGATCCCACTAAAATAATAGGATAATGATAATAAGAGCTCACAGTTGGCAGTCGCATACACGCATACATACATACACCCACATTTTGTTTGCTAGCAACTAAAAGTATGCTAATCAGGAAATTTATTTTGCACTTAAAGTTAGCTATTTTGTATTATTACTTATGATTGCTGTCAAAACCTAAACACAAAGTTCAAAATGAATGAGAAAAATTATTTCTCAGACGTTTTAGGAGCCTCACACATTTTTAAAATTAGATTAGAAATGAGATAATCGAATAATTTAATAATATCATATGATAGATAATTGTTCAACCTATAAAATAAGTATTTAAAAAGGATGCTACGTCTTTAGATGCTTACTTATGGGATATTAAAGTCAAAAGTTGTGAAAAAATCAATTTTAAAACAACTACAAAAATTATTTTTAAACATTTTAATTTTTTTTTCTCTCTTTTAAGGTTTTTATGTTTAAAATTATTTCCCAAAACATTGAAAACAAATTAATTATTTCTTTTAAAAATTAAAAAAAAAATTTTTTAAGTTTTTTCTCAAAATAATTTTTGCTGGGTACTTCAAATAATTTTGAACTATAATGAGTGGATTCTACCTATTTTAGTGACTTCACCTGCCGCAGATATGTAAAAGGGGATCGAAGATGGACCGACATGTTAAAGTGGGCCTCATTTTTGCCATGTCTTTTATTTACCTATCGTACCTCTGGCAGTCACAGAAGAAGCTGAAACTTTTTGAATTAGTTAAAGAAATAATAAAAACAAAAATTTTTTTAAAATAAAAAAAAAAAAAAAAAAATGGATTATTGGTAAATTGCAAATCATTTGGAGAAACACAAAGCAAACAGTATTTTTTAAATACACTTATTAAGGCTGGTTAACTGTTCGATAGACATGACAATCTAGTTAGCCTTCATGTTGTATTGTTTTAATTGTCAAATAACAAATTATTTTATGAAAACAAGACAACATAAGGGCCACTAGATTATCATGTCTCATGCGTCAACATGAACTCAGCCTTATACAAAAAAATAAATGACGTTTCGTTACCTAGTTTTCGAGATATTCTACCTGAAAGTGGACCAAGTTACCAAAAAATGTTGTAATTTTTTTTAATACTAAAAACCAACAATTTTAAAGTGCTTTATCTTCTATAAAAAAAAAACATTTTATTAAGCGTTGCATATTTAAAATCGTTGAAGAATTTTAACCAGAAAGGATTGAATTGATTGATTAAATTTGATTGTTAAATTTGATTGATTAAATTAATCTTGTGCTTTTTTTCTCTGTGTATTCTTCGCTGTTAACCAATATCGAAGCATTTGTGTTATAAAGATACACTCCTCACCAATAGAATAGGACACCCCATATGTCAAGCATACTACTACATTTTTTTTTTAATTAAATAATCTAAAATAACTCAAAAGTTCGATCAATGAAAAATTTTAGTCCACGTGCCAAGGATAACTATCAAACTAGATGCATGTTCTATTCAAATGGCGCAAAATTAGGACCCCGAATTTGTTCTGTTTTTGGTTAATAATTTTTTGTTAATACTTAAAGCTTAGACGTTTTTAATTAAAAAAATATATTTAGCTAGAAGCTAGCTTGGTTTGGAAGCAGTGGTCATAAGGGGTGTCCTATTCTATTGGTGGGGAGTGTATCAGACATTTTTCTTTCAATGATGAACTGGTAGCTGAGAAACCAATAGATATGCACCTTTTCTCGTTCCTATCATAGAATCGATCCAATTTTTGATTTATGGCCATGAGTCTTCAACCGAAATAAGAGCATCCCAGTTCAGGGCTTCCAATTGGTTTAGGACAACCCTAGATAAATTTGACCGAGCATTGTCATGAACAAAAAAAACTTTTTATGAGTCTTTTCTCATACTGTGTTGATTTTCTATCGATTTTGCTTATATTGATCCCACCAGATGGTTGTCTGTGAATTTCCTTGTCTTCCTCGTCAAAAATACCTATACAAAAATAAAGCATCGAAACTGAAAAACTGACAGGTTGACTCTGATTAAGAATCATTGCCATAAGCTTTCAAGTATACTTGATAACTCTCAGCGGAAGTTTTCTTTAAATGACAACAGAACAAAACATAATTTCGCGCGAATTGATTAGATTAAAAAAAGGAGTAACTAAAAGTTGGCCTTCCCCGACTTCAATACACACGTTACTGGGGAAAGATTATTTAAAAATCAATTATTAAACCAAAATGTTAATATTAACATGTAATATTAAAAATCCAAAACGTATTTGAATCACCAACAAATTAAGAGTGGGTCACAGGGGACACCCGAATAAAGAAAGAAAAGTATGAATTGATACATGCCTAGAATATATAGGGTGGCTAATGAATGATATCGGCCACTCTATATTTTATGCACATACTCAAAAAAAAAACCGTTTTCTGTGCCTAGCATCAAAATGATATTAACATTATTCATATGATCTGAGACCAAAATCTTTACCCAATACTTAAACAAGCCTCTAGAACCAAGGCATTGCATCCCCAACAAAACGTCGTAATATAAACATCCTCTCTATCAATTACTGAAAAATGTTTGATTAATATTAAATTGTGTAGAAATTCTATTTTAGCAGACTTGAGAAAATCTTGATAGTTTAACTCATATTTTAATTGATTAGCTGGTTTTATTTCGCCAATAAAAAAAACTATTGCCTTAATTTAAGTGACCTCTGAACGGATTTGAACAAATTTAGCTACTTAGCTTAAAATACAAAAAAAAAAAAAACACACACAAACTGCAACAAACGCAACAACAAAAATCAAGTCGTACTTGAATGCTAATTTACGGCAATCTCAAGCAGTTGGAAATTTGTTTAAAAATACAAAACTTAAATGGTATTTAAACACAACATTTGCATAAGCAAAAAAATAAGTCAAAAACAAAAATTTAAGGCTGCAGTGCAACAGGTTTGCCTTAATTACAATTACAAAAACAGTTACAGAAATTGATAAGCACGGAGATCGGGGAATTACCTAAGCACTGGCAATTTGATGAATTCGTATGCAAAACACAATATATCCCTGAGAATCATTCACAAAATCAAACTCAAAACCAGTGAATGACGTTGAGCAAATTTAAAAAAAAAAAACAAATAAAAACCTCAAACACGCTTTGTTACTTTGGCAGGTTGTTGACTTTGGGGCTCGAACAGCAGGAACCGCACATGCTGTCAATAACATTTAAATCCTTCACTTCTCACCTTTAATGTCCGTCGGCTGCACAACCAACGCGTTGATTACCGCAATCCAAACTAAAAACTAGCCTAGACTTTAACTGACCAAGAAACCATTTGTAAGGCCAAGAGTACAAAGTTTCCTACTTCAATGACGTTATTAATTAAGCCAGAATATTCCTATCTATCACATTTTGGACAAACTTATATGCATGTGTTCAGGGGTTTGCTGATATCGCAAATAGTCACCAAGCTGAAAATGAGATCAATGGAGGCCCGACACATTTAAGCGCAACTGAGCGGGTCAGGCAAAAAGGGCATGTTGATTTAATTAAATATCTTTAAGCAAAAAATAATCGACATTTATCTGATTTATAATTTTAAATTTATTTCTATAAAAATAGAGCATATATAAGTGAATGAATCATGCAAATGGATAAAATATTAAATTGCTCTTTAGAGTAGGTTAATTCGCATTCCGTATTCCTTATCGATTTAAAATTATGAAATTCAGAGAACTAGTGGAATATATTTGTATTCCTATGCTGAAACAATCAGAGTGCATTTAAACTAATTATGACACATAAAAACTTTAGCTAAAGCGTATAACGTTACGATGAAGTACCTTTAAATTATTTATCTTTGCGAATTAATTCAATTTAAAGATCAATCGTTTTTATGGTCGTTGTACATTTAAGTCATACAACTCAGCGCTTGCTTAGCAGAATCATTTAGAAGTGGTTAAATTTGATTTGTTTATGGTAAAGAGTGAGTAATTTAGATGTATGGGATCCGATGCAATTTATCAGATTTTTTTCCATATTTATTTTACCAATGGTTTACTTTATCAAGCATTTATAAATAATTAAATTTGTTTAAATCTTTAATTTTGACAAAATATTTTTTGACTGCGAAGTATTGATATTTTGGAAAAACCCTGAAAATACGTACACTCAGAAAAAAAACATAGAACTTTGTACTTAAATTCAGTACAAACGGTGTCAATAGTACGCCAGGTACGAAAATTCATGAAACAAGTACAAAATACTTGGTTCAAGTACGATTTTTCAATCCCGAAAAAATACTTCATTTAAGACCCTTTCGGGATACATTAAATACATTTTGGACTGTTCCAATCCCAAATGGTTACAAAAAAATTAAGTCTTCTTTTCTCTGGAAACATATAATAATTTATAAATTAATAATAGCTAACTTTTATCTTTCCTTGTCTGGGAATCGAACTCGGGACTTCTGGACTGAAGCACAAGAACAGGCTGCGTCTTGTTAGTAATTTTAGCCTTACTCGACCGCGTCCCGCGCCATAAGACTAGGCGCCAAATTACATTACAAGTACGTTTGCTCCAGACCCCACCCCGTCGCCAAGACGAAACTCAAGGAGAGAAGCCAAGAGAGCCAATTTGCTTTTGCTCTCAGCTTGTGCGCGCTCTCACTCGTCAACCATGAACTAATCATACTTATTTGAAGTACAAATCGGTATTCATTATATCCCGTTCCGTTTGAGCACACCCAAAAAATTCTTGATTTAAGTATTTCGTACTTGATTTGAGAATTTTTTTGTTCTCATTTAGGAACATTTTTGTTTAGGTAAATTTTAAACTTAAGACTGATTCGTACTTACTTTCAAAAAAAATTAAAAGTATTAACAATCAAGTACAATTGTACCTGAAGTTTTAAGTACGAAACGGTATAAATTCAATGCCCGTTCGTTCCTAGAACGCTGCCAGCCCGTTTTTTCTGGTGTAACCCTCTTCTTTTCATTTCAACAAAGATTGCTAAAGATGTTCCCTTGCTTTGCATACTTTTAGGCACCAAAAATAATTCGTAAATTATGTAAATTCTAACGCATGGTATATCTTCGTTTAAAAAAATCGCACATTTATCTGGGATAATTTAATTTAAAGCTAAGAAATAATACTTAATAATAGCATCAAGTAAAGTCAAAACAAACGCATTGGTTGTCCACAAAACATGACTTTACATGGTCAAAATATGCACTTTTATAGACTTTAGGCAAAAAATGATTTTTATTGTTTACAACAATAGCTGCTAAAGGTGAACAGTTGTTAAAGTTGTTTTTTTATTCACTATACACTGCACCACAACCGGCCAAGAACAAGAAAGTCGAAAGCAAAGTTCACACAGGCACAGGGGCCTAAATAGGGAATTTATCAGATAATTTACGGATGGATCCATAGCTTTAGTTTTAAGTCCTGCTAAGTCTAAGGTAATAGTTATTGGACAAATTGTTAAACAAAATTTGTGCAAATTATTTGCCTGTGTAAACTTAGCTGAACTTTAGTTTTCTATTGTTCATGTTTTTCAAAATCTAGGTGTCAGATATTTTTCTGACTTTTAGGCTGCTTGTAGCATAGACTCGGGTATGATTAAACAGTTTTAATTCACCTTAGTAAAAATATAATCGAAGATCTGATTTATTGTTGTAGACACAAGCAAAGGTATTTCAAAATCGTCCTTTAAGTAGGCAACATTTATTTTCATAAGAAGATTAAAAAAACATGAACATGAGAAAACGACCCTAAAACAATACTTTAAATCTGGTTTAGTGAATTTGCCTAATACAAATTACTATTAAATTTAAAAATTAGCCGAATCATTTTATACTGCGCCTTTTTGAAAGGAGAACACTTCGGTTAGCGGTTCTTTTAACGAGCACGAATTTAAGTTAGTTTTAGTTCGGTTCGGTTTACAACCAGTTGTTTTTAGTTCAGCTGTCTAAATTCATCAAAACTATTTCCAGTCAACACCTTCAACTAATTTCCATATAACAAAATGTTCAATACGAAGTTTCATAAGTAATTGTTAGGTCAAGTTGAACAGAAAAACGTAAAACACAACGGCTCCACCCACCATTATAAATTACTCAAAATGAACTCAATTACACTAGTTTACAGCGAAAAAGACCCATTATCATTATTTTTTTACGACGAAAAAAAAATTCTAACTCAGAAACGTATCCATACAAAAATTTTGGGATATCATTTTTGAGTTATTCCAAAGCTTCAATGGGTATTTATTTTTTAAGCCTTAACCTGACATCACAGTAACTCAAATTGCTCTGGAAAAATTACGTTATGTTTCACTTTTAGTTTCTATATCTAAGTACAGTAGTTCATGTTATTGTTAAACTTGTACGGGCTTAACATAAACCCACTTCAAACAGTAGGAAGAGATGACAATGTTGATAATTTTTGATAACAGCCAGACCGAGCCGAAATATCATTAGTGCTGTTTACACAAATTATCACTTAATTATAGTGAATAAACTGGATAACAATGGGAATGCAACTACTTAGTATTTCGTGTGAACTTTGACGTTTCGTTTTTTTTTTATATTTCAGAATTTATTTTGATTTATTACATGGCCATAATTTTTAATCACTTTGTCAAACTGATTAACTTCGATTAGAACTTACGGTATCGCAGGCTTGGCCCGTACCACTAATCACCGCCACCGTCATTTTATACACACACTGAATCGTAATCCAAATCACAACACAATTAAAAATCAAGTATACGCCCGCTGTGTGTATGTTGCTTGTAGACCGATTGGCCAGCGGAGAATAAAAACGTGAATCTGAATTTAAAACAAACGTTAAGCGTTTTCACTTCACTCCAAAAACTCTCGAAACTCGCTCGAGTTGCCATTCGAGTGAAATATCTGTGGCAATGATTGTGGCTTAGCATTGTTAGCATTGATTGTTCGTAATTGTTAGTAATAAGTACATATGCAGGTACTTCAACATCTTTTTGCTTTTATTGCAATTCCATAGCCTCAGACACCGAAACGTGCGAATGTGACTCAAAAAAAAATATATGACAAAATTTTCATATACATTTTGTTTTGTGTGATAAAAATGGAGACAATATTGTAGGCCAGTGTGCATGCAGCGATTAGACTGTGCTTATCATTACCAGAACTACAATTATAACAAAAAGTTGCTCAGATTAGTTGGAGCTTTTTTTTTGGATTTGATTAGGTTAAGTGAAATTATAAATTACTTAAAGTTGAAATTTAAAGCGCATTCCAATTAACTATATTTGAAAGACTCAATCAAATTCTGTCAAGAATGTAGTTTGAGCTGTAGCAAAGTTAGCAGCATTAAAGAACGTTGTTCCTTCTTTTAGGACTTCACCAATTATGATCTTAGACCCCCGCTACCAGCCTTACGACTAGCCTTACAAATAAATGGCTATACGACGAGAGAAGAAGGCGAACGATAGGCAAAAAAACTAAATCTTTGCCAACAAATTTTTAAGGCTGAATCATCATACTTTAAAAATGTGTTAAGGTCGCATAGCTTCACGTACAACTTGGTATGATTAACAACAATCCATCACCACCTTTTCTTGCATTCAAAAAAACTCTCGTTTTTCGTGCCATATTATCTAAGCACGAGCACGCACGAAATATTTTTATACCCTTGCAGAGGTAAAGTTTGTCACGATGTTTGTAAGCGCAGTGAAGGAAGCATTTCCGACCACATGAGAAATTTTATTCTATCAGCATGACGGGTAGTTCATTTCCGTCCAGCCTCCGTCCTTGTACATATCCGTCTCGTCCGTCTGTTCTCTGATGCTATCTCCCCTCAGTTTTGAAGCTATCTTGACCAAACTTTGCAAAAAGTCTTTAAATACTAATACGCTGCACATTTGTCGGAATCGGCCGGATCGGATGACTATATCATCTCTTCTGCTAGGAACGATCGGTCCAAAAAACTAGTTCTAGTGGGAAAAACTTTTTGTTTTCTATCGTAGCGTCGCAATCGTTATATATTATTTTTATATGATTTCACACAATTCTGGAAATTTATCAAAATTACATATAGCTGCCATATCGGGTCGATAAAAACTAGTTCTAATGAAAAACTTTTTGTTTTCCATCGTAGCGTCACCAATCGAGGTATAAATAAGTTTTTATATATGATTTCACACAATTCTGGAAAAATTTATCAAATCGGATGACTATAGCATAGCTGCCATATAAACGGTCGGTCCAAAAACTAGTTCTATGGGAAAAACTTTTGGTTTCTATCGTCGCGTCAACAATCGTGGTATATTATTTTTTTAAGCATTCCACACAATGGGAAAAATTTATCACAAATGGATGTATAGCATATAGCTGCCATATAAACGATCGGTCCTAAAAATAGTTTTAGTGAGAAAAACTTTTGTTTTCTATCGTAGCATCACCAATCGCCAAGACGATCGGTCTAAAAACTAATTCTAGTGAGAAAAACTTTTTGTTATCAATGGTAGCGCCTTTCAAGACTGCAAAGATTATTTAAAACATCGGCGTAATAATGTTAACTCTATTTTTCATTTTGCTCTTGCACCCTTTTAAGAGTAAGTTACCGAATTTTGACAGGCATAATAAAACCTCAAAGCATGGAAACAGAGACAAGGACGTGGATATAATGATTAGATCGCCTTCCTGATCAAATCAGAACAATTTTTAGAAAAGGCTGCTAACACCTGAAATGTTCAAAAGGTTGGTCCGTCGTTAAGTTTAGGTTGAGGTTGAGAAATGAAAGTCTCATAACTCGCACGATTCACGCACACCATTTTCATCTGGTGGTATTTAATTAATCTTAGTCTTAGTATTTATAGATTACTTGTCCTTTGGCCTTTGGTGAGTTTTAAAACACTGTTTTCCAACATTTCTTTGACCGTCAGTGAGCTTAGAACCATCCGTCGTAAAGTTTGTCGAATGTCGAATTAAGCTGTGCAGTAGCCTTTATTCAATGGTATACGCACTTGGTTCGTAAAGATGACTCGGTGTCCCGAAGTGCCCTTTCCAGGTATCGATTTCTCGTAATCTGATCGCTGTTGTGATCGCCAGTTGCTTTAATACGAGATCCTGTAGTAGCAGGTGAAATATGGTGGTTGGCTTCCCTTTGATGTAAGTATTTTATTCCAAATGTTAATGAATGATTGTTTTTCAAAACTGTTTTCCAGCATTGATTTTAACAGTGATTTCCTACACTCATTTGGGACATTTTTTTACTTTTTAAATTGTTTTTATTTTTAAATTTTAACAACATTGTTTTATAACAACATTTTTAACGTGTTTACCAACTCTTTTTTTGTAATTTGTTTTCCAATACTGTTTCTAAAACTATTTCACAACACTACTATCAGCATTTTTTCTTGAATTTATATTATTTTTTAAGTTTGTAATAAAATATTTTTAATATTTTTGATAAATGAGTGAGTTATTTTCTTGTTTTTGTCTGTTGTTTCTGTTGTTGTTTGTTTGTTTGTTTAGAAGTTTCTTTTTAGCACGAACAATGTGGAACCGGCGGAGGATGGCTATATCTTATACTGATAGGAAATCGGTCGGAAAATAAGTTTTGATGAGAAAAAATTTTTTATTTTTATTGTAAATCTTAAATTATTTTAATATTTTAATATTTGTGAAAAATTATTAAAATATGATAATATAATATATAATAAAGTGTTAAAATAATTCTGAGTGGAAAAAATTTTTATTTTTCACCATCGTATATATCTTTTTATATATTAGTTTTTATATTTAAAAATTTGAAAATTTTAATAAATGGATAAAATAATGATAAGATCGGTCGAAAAATTTTTTTAAAAATTTTTTATTATAATTTTATTATAATATTATAAATTTAAAATATTATATTAATTATTTGGTTATTCGGCTGGGTTTTTTATTATTTTATATTATTTTTTTTTTTTATACACACTTTTCCGTTTGCGCGAGTGTATACAGCCTTGCTTCCATTTTCAATTTTGCAAAAAATTATGACGTTGTAGCCTCAGAGTATAGTTGGTGCTTAAAAATAAATTCGCAAATTTCTATGCTTTAATGGAAAATTTCGCTTGCGGTACAGGAATCTTAATGCTTATGTTCACGATGTATGATGAATGTCATGCACGAATCACGCAAGGACCACCGATGCAACACTTATGGAACTCTGTGTTTTCTCAAGATAACATTACAACACGTTCAAATTCAGGTAGAGCGCTTTACCTCTAGATCTTACCTCCCATCTAATTTCCAATTTTCTTTTCATTTAATTGATTTAATCTCCTTGCGTTATGTGGAAACTTTTTTTTTTGAGGCCTCAAATAGGAAGACTGCAAATAAATACACACGGAAGCTTCCTCAAAAGCAAGGCGACAATTGGTTGGAGTAACAGACTATTTCGAGATAACCATTAGACTCCTTCTTGTCTGTGTGTATGCATTATTCGAATTCTAACGATCTATATATGCCTCGTAGTTGGCCGAATGAGCACGTATATTTTATTCTATAAACGATATGCAACTCTTTGTTCCCTTTAAATCAGCGTTTGTCAAAAGAGCGAAAAATGTAGAGTGTATTGGTGTACGAATTTAATGCGTCGCAAAGCGGCTCTGACCTACTTCATTGATCGCTTGATAGCGACTGATTGGTTTTAATCTCTTGATGAAGGCCTCAACATGAGTTCAGCTCGTGCTCATGTGAATTCACGAATCTGTTCGAATGTCAGCCGGTATGGGGAACAACATCGGCTTTAAATATACATTTTCTTTAGTTTCGCTCAGAAATGAAATCATTCCTGATTTGGAAGGGCTAAATCCCATGCTGGCACTTTGTATTTGTACAAACAATTATTCTTAATGCACACAAGTTGCTGGTGTGTATTATCTCAGTCTCATTAAAAATTTAAGGATTCTTTGGCTCAAACATCATACATACATCAACAGCCCATAGACTACAAATTGTTAGTAAAAATTTAACCTGCCATTCTACCCCCAATAATGAAGCTTAACTGAAAATTTGTTCATAATTTTCTCTTACCCACGAACAAACGAATGCCGCCCGAACCTTGTAAACACTCTCGACCGACTGTTCAACTGATCTCTGCTACCTCCAACCTCCAGCCACATAAAAAGAATTGCACTTTAAAACTATGTCGCTCTCAATTCTCATTTCCTTCAACTGTAGTAATTTCCAAAAAAAAAAAAAAAAAAAAAACAAATAAAAATAATAAAGATAATAAATAAATCAACACTCATCAACGGCATCACCCATGGATAGAAGTGGTCGTGGCCAGTTTACCAAAATGCGATTCGTATGCGCCATTTTTGATTAAATATTATAATAACTAAAATAGTTTAGAGACGCCTCAAATTGTGTGAATAACAAAGTAATTTTTCAATTGAACAGAATTTACACAGATATAACTATTTATATGTATGTATGCATGTGTACAGGTTGGACTATCTAACGTAGCTCTTATTTCAATATCACATGGCTTGGCTTTGGGGAAAGTAAAAAGTGCGAGGGTAAGGTCAAAAGGGCAATGCGACACGTGTGTATTGTGTTAGCACAAGTTCAGGGCGAAAACAATTTTCAATTGTGGCCATCACTTAACATAGTTTTTGTTGTCCACTTTTTTCTTTTCACTGAACTATATATTTAATTTTAGAACAAATTAGATCAATTTCGCAGCAGTCAATTAGATGGATGCATATTTATCTACCGGTATTTGATGTGACAGTTAAGTGTGGAAATTGAGTCATTTCGAGAAAAACAAAAATTAGCCTTAATATGGCTAAAAGGTTTTTTTTAAATTCAAACAGATTCGGCTGGTTGGGCATTACTTAGCTAAATATATTTTTTATTATTCGTGGTTGGGACTTATATTGATCTATTTTTCTCTATATTTATGAATCCCCTAACATACCCATCTTCTGTTTAAATGCCTAGAGCTTCGAGGGAGTCTAAGTTTCCAAAAAAAAAAAAAAAAAAAAAAAAAAAAACCAAGCAAACTCAACAGAGAACAAAATTTGCTAGTTTGGAAACAACAATCATCGGATTATAAGCAGATCTGTCATTGTTGGGTTCGGAAAGACACATCTCTTAATATTGAGAATGATGTTTAAAAGCAGGGTTCGTAAAATAACACACATTTTTCTTTACACCAAAGCCCTATGTCCACTCGACCGGAAATTTCCACGCGAAAACGTTGATATTTCGCAGATACTAACAGAGTCTGTTAAACTGCAGTTATTAACTTTATAACCGTTTTTTAATCGATAAACGATAGGAAGTAACATTGTGCTGTTAACGCGCTGTAATTTTGCACTCAAGTTAAAAGCCGTTTGAAAAGCACATAAGGCCGCGAACTCCCAATCAACGTCCCCAACTTCTGCCAAGAAGGTGATCCAAAGGACGCCACCTCGCCCCGCTTAAGCCGCTTTCCGGAGCAACTTTGGTATGACCGGTTGCTGTCCTTCAGCGCTCCAGCATCCTTGCATTCCGCACTTTAAAATATATCAATTTAAATTATTGTTCCGTGTTGTGCCGTTACACCACTGCCAAGCTCCTCCCAATCCCACAATGGCCGAGAGACCGCTTTGGATCAGAGTGTTTTAGACAAATCCCAAATCTCGCTCTTGATTCGACGGCTTATAAGTTGGCACTTATCCTCGTTAGTAACTACCTAAGGCGCGCTTTCTGGCCGATCTTTTTTGGTGCGCTCATTTTCATTAAATCTTCTTCTTCCTTACTCTCTTTTCCCACACACAATATCGTTTCGCATCGTTCTTTACATACGTCACCGCGATGAAACGTAACAGTATGTTAATCGCTACGTGTTGCTAACAGACGTAATGGCACGTAGTCTTTCGCGCGGGTGACACTCAATAGTGGACGCTATTCGCCTTTCCCGTTTCCTAGTGACAAGGCCCTAAGCTGTACTAAAATAGCGCTGAATTATTTTCAGACAGGAAAATCAAAAAATTTACATAAGGGAAAATTTTTTTTCATGTTACTAACACGACATTTGCGACTGTTCTTTACAGGTGTAAAGGCAGCCCAAGTTATTGACATGCCTGTAAATAACAATCGTGTCAAAATATTCTTCTGTTAGTTACATAAAAAAAAAGTTTGTTCCTTATGTAAAATTTTTTAATTAAAAAAAATAAGTTTTCTTACGTAAAATTTTTTATTCTCTTGTCTGAAAAAAAATAATTTTTTTCCAAAAAGTAAAATTTTTTATTTTCATGTCTGAAAATAATTTTTTTTTATTTATGTTTTTTTATCATGGCGTGAAAATAGTTTTTTGTGGATTTTACGAACCCCTGTTTTAAAACCGCTGATATGATGCATCCCCATATTTCTAGAAACGGACATCGCTATACACTTCAAAGACCCACCAGTAGTTTTGCACCATCGCACACTTGTTGCCACACTTACCCTAAATAAACGATTATAATTTCGTGGGGCTATGCTGAATATGAAAATGTGGAGAATTGGCACGTAACTTTAT
The DNA here is from genome assembly GCA_018904225.1 of Lordiphosa mommai. NCBI lineage: Eukaryota > Metazoa > Arthropoda > Insecta > Diptera > Drosophilidae > Lordiphosa > Lordiphosa mommai. Next base: position 66,429 of record JAEIFT010000700.1, read on the forward strand.
TAAAAAGCTGAAACTGAAACCTGGATACTGATTTATCCACACTTTACCACAATACATTGGACATGCATTTCAAATACCCAAGGAAAATTATATTTCTACCCGAGAACACACTCCCCAAATTAGTCGCTCTGCAAATCCTGTAGAATAATTCAAAATAACAAAAAATTTGCTAGGCTAGAAGTTTGTTTTGCGATATAGAAGACGTTGCTAGATGGAAAGAATGCACGATATTGTACTAGAAAGAATTGATGAAGCGCAGCGGAAAAGCTTTCAAAAAATTGCACAAAGGAGCGAAACTCGACTCTTATATACAGACTTAATCATTAAAGTAATATTTCAAGAGAGATCCGAGCTATAGACCACATATAAGTGACGAGAAGTGCACGTTATGTAAGATCTAAGTCCGGGAATTCTTTGGAAAAGGTCACTTATATTAGAACAATCGAGATATCAACTAAACGAAGTTAACTGGTTAACGCTTGCGGCTTATCTTTCTGCTGCTTTAAAATATAGGTTTAAAACAGGGACCGTAATGATTATAATTTATTTTGTATAAATCGCTTGATAATACTTATTTCTTGATTTTTCCAATTGCTCACGAAATACCGATTAATTTTTAACAATATTTAAAAACTTAAGAAATAACATGATTTTTTTGAGCATATAAATAAAAATCTCAAATAAGAGTTATTTATGAATTTTAAAATAAGACTCACGAAATAACGATTATTTATGGACCACAAAAATAAAAATCAGAAATAAGAGTTATTTAAGGATTTTTAAATATAACACATGAAATAACTATTTTTTTTCAGCATTTAAATAAAAATCACAAATAAGAGATATTTATTGATTTTTATATCAAACTTACAAAAAACCGATTATTTTCGAGAAAAAATAAAAATCTAATTAAGAAAGTTACATAATGATTTTTAAATAAATCTGAAAAATAACGATTATACGCCAAATACGCATAATAGAGGGATTCCTGAAAGTGATTTGCTTTTGATTTCGTGAAAGCAAATCAAAATCTGTTGACGGAACGACCTGTTTTGCGCACTGATTTGATTTTGATTTCGTATACAGCTGATTGACAATTATCGCTGTAGTAAACAAAGGCTCAAAGGCTTGTTGACAGCCTCTTAAATAATAGTTTCATATCATTCATAATGTTCGCAGCTTTACAAAGCTGAATGTAAACAAACACCAAGTTTGGCCGCTTAATTTTCTTCGAAGAATACGGTCACACTAAAAAAAGAAATCAGCCCGGGCTGATTTCGTTAAATCTATTAGTATGACCTTAAAATCCTTACGTTTTCTGGTCCCACTGCAGTTTGTATGAAGCAGCTGTGAACAGCTGTTCGACGAAATCAAAATCAGAAGCAAATCACTTTCAGGAATCCCCCTAACGATTTGTTTTAAAGTTTATTTGCTTTAAATTTATTGAGTGACTTTACTCAAATACATATATCCCCATTATTTGGACAGATAAGCCATCTGGGATTGGATTGGTGTATTTCTCACCCTCATAGAGTGATTTTATAAGTGAATGATTTTTTTGATGAAAAATGGAAAAATAATCGTTTTTTACGTTCCCTGGTTTAAAATGATTAAAGAAGATTTTAAAAAAATGTAAAATTATAATGTTTCTATAACTTTATATTGTCAATTTGCTTTTGCTGGAAATCAACTTAGGGCCTTGTACTAAACACGATTGGAATGGCATTTCATCACATTGCTCCATCGTACACACTTGTTGCCCCACATCTAAGATGCTATTAATATTTTTCTGTACGGTGATCATATATATGGGGTATGAACCCCAAGTGCAGCGCCTCAGAGTGTCAGTGATCCGTCTACAAACTACTGAATTGCATGTGGTTTTATAAAGAGATCCATTCTTTTGTATACACTGAATTTTGTGCTTAAGTACAACTCTTTCATTATTTCATCTCTAGGTCACTATCTATGCTCTCAGAGAATCATTTTAGTTGCTTGCCTAAAACTGTAATTATTCCAATTAAATTATATATATTTTTTCTCACCTTCAAATTAATCATCTTTGATTACTTTAATAAGGTACGTCAATGCGTATTTTTGTTGGCCACAATAACATGTCATAAATACACAAAGTAAAATCAAAATATCATCATAAAATGTGTGTGTGTGTGTGTGTGATTTTATAGCTCCACCCTAGGCACAAAATTAGCACCAATTAAGCGTAAGGCAACCTTTTAACACCTTTTATTTTTCTATGCCTAAAGATTAAGCCATTCATGAAATTTTGAGAAACCCATTCTACGTCATTAGAAATTTGTTTGGTCAATTGATTGATTCTTCCCTGACGTCACACAACAGAGACCAACAACAAAAATCTGTAACACGCTGCGTATGCGCAATGCATGCATAATAGGATGGGAAAGGCCGCACACAAATGAAATTCTCTTTTAATGAATAAGAGGGTACACCAAAACCAAACCGGTCGTTGCCTGAGAAAGTGTATTTAAGGCACTGCAAGTCCACACAACAACAAAAATGTTAATTGCAATGAAACAGCAAAAAGTTAACTGCAAAATTTACTGGTTCTTTTGTGGTCTTACCATATAATTTGGGGGGGAGACAACAAGCAAGCGAAATATTTGGCAACGACTTTGTGCCAAGACTGGAAAGTGTTGACAACAAGTGCAACAGTTACAAGGTGGACAGAAAGCAAAGAGATCATATTAAGGTAAGTAACAGGTTCAAGTGGTTTACGATTGTTTAAGTTAAGTAGTCCCTTATTTTACAAGCTATTGAACAATTAAATGGCAAACAAATACATAGATAGTGAACAAGTTTACTTGCCTCTTAATCTTAAATATATATTTATACATTAATAAAAAAAAAGTCGAAAAAGATAACATCCCAGAGTAAGGGCAATTCTTAATTGCATAACTGCGTAGTGCAGTCGATAGACTTAAAATATCATCCTTGATTAAGTCAAATAAATTGAGGAAATAAGCCAATTTGCTACTGAATTCTGTGGCACCCTTGATGGCCTTAATCAGCATTAACTCCCGAGAACCTAGATCTCAGACACTATGAGAGCTAGAGATTCCAAATTTTATATGTGGGCTTTCTGGGTCTGCATGCAAATCAAGTTTGCTTTACTTTGGGCCCCCTCTGACCAATATTCATTATGATCTAATAATTAATATAACAAGTAAGAGCGCTGCAGTAGAGTGCACCAACAAAAAACGAGAAGGCAAAGCTAACTTTACAACACTTAACACTTGAAAAACTTTACTCCAACTGATCTAACTGAAAAATATATAAAATATAGATATCAATATTTAAAATTTTTTTAATCATTGATAATAAAAATTTGATACCATAAAAAAAAACTTTTCTTAGTAAAACACATTTTTCGACCGATCGGTCCTATGGCAGCTATAGCTATAGCATCCGATTTTAATAATTTTTCAAAATTATGTAAAGCATATAAAACTAATATATACCAAGATTGGGGACGCTACGATAAAAAAAAAATTTTTCTCACTAGAAGTAGTTTTTTGACCGACCGTTTATATGGCAGCCATATGCTATAGTCATCCTATTTTGATAAATTTTTTCAGAATTGTGTGGAAACACATAAAACAAATATAAACTACGATTGAGACGCTACGATGAAATCAAAAAAGTTTCTCACAAAGACTATTTTTCGACCGTCTATGGCACATATTATAGTTTTCGATTTTGATACATTTTTCAGAATTATGTGGAATCATATAAAACTAACATATACCAAGATAAGTGACGCTACGATGGAAAACAAAAAGTTTCTAACTAGAACTTGTTCTTACCGATCGTCCTATGGCAGCATATGATAGTTTTGTCCGCGTTCCGAATTTAGTTGCGTCAGTAAAAGACTTGTACAAAATTCTAGCTCGATAGCTTAAAACTGAGGGACTAGTCGCGTAGAAAAGACAACGGACAACGGACACGGCACGGAAATGAACTCGTCGTCTATCAAAAATATATTAGTTTATGGGGTCGAAATGAATATTTCTATGGTTACAAACTCTGGCCAAAATTAATATACACTTTTCATTACCCCTGTTTTGTGTGTTTTCATAAAAATCAATGTTTATGGGTTCTATTAAATATTTTTGATGTGCACTACCTCTTTTTTTGTTTGTTTTTAGTAGGGCTAAAATTCAGTATAAAATTAACGCATAACGCTCACACGGACACAGCATACACACTAAGCAATCGCCTTGAAAACCGTGGTATTTCAATTAAACTTAATAGTAGTATGTTTTAGACCACTCTATCCCACACTTTATTTCTTAACACTGTTTCCAACACTATTTTCCAACTCTAATTACCATCACTGCTTTTCAATATTAGTGTCCCAACATTTTCAACATTTTGTTAAACACTGTTTTCAAAATAAGTTACCCAACATTCGTTTTCCACGTAGTTTTCCAACACTGTTTCCGACTCTGTTTTTCAACATTTTCTAATATTCTTTTAAAACACTGGTTTTAAACTTTTTTTCCAATACTATTTTCCAAGACTATTTTTATAACCCTTTTTTCAACTCAAAATTTTTATTTTTTTTAAATTTTTTTTTAAATTTAGTGTCCCAACATTTTCACCATTGTGTACAACACTTTTATTTTACAAAATTAGTTTCCCAAGATTGTATTTCAACATTCTTTTTCCAACATTTTTCCAACCGTTTTATAAACATTGTTTTCCAAAAATGTTTTCAAAACATTGTTTTCCAACACTGTTTTTCAACATTGTTTTCCAACACTGTTTACCAACATTTTTTTTCAACACTATATTTAAACTTTGTTTTTCAATACTGTTTTCCAACAATATATTTTATAACCCTTTTTTTCGACTCTATTTTCCAACATTGTTACCAACATTCTTTTCCCAACACTTAGGTATTCGACAACATTGTTTTTCAACACAGTTTTGAAAAATAATATTTAATCTTCATCTCTGAACACACCTTAAATATTTGATTATTAAGACTCATAAACACCACTTATTATTTAGTTTTAATAGGTATTTTAAACTACTAAAAGATAATCTTAAAATATTCTTATAAGTCGTTCCAACAGTGTTTTTCAACTTTTTTTTTCAACACTCTTTTCCAATATTTTATATAACCCTTTTCTCAATTTCTCCACATTGTTACACACTGTATTCAACTACTTTCATTTTTTAAATGACCCTAACAGTATTCAAACTGTTTCTTGTTCCAACATTCTTTTCCAACACTTTTTGCAACTGTTTTCCAAACTGTAAATTTCAAAAACTTTTTTAAAACACTTTTTCCAACACAATTTAACCAATCACTGTCAGACTGTTTACCAACATTATTGACCCAGCTCTGTATGACGCCAACATTTTTGTTATTACTAACATTTCTTTTTTTCCAACATTGTTTGCCAACATTGTTTTCTACCAACATTTTTTTTACCACAGTTTTTCAATATTAGTGTCCCAACACTGTTTCAACACTGTCTTACAACATTATTTTCCAACTTTTCCAACACTGTTTTAAAACTTTGCTTTCCAATGCTGTTTCCTATAACACTTTTTTCAACATTGTTTTACACTATTTTCTAACTTTGTTTTCCAAGCAATCGCCTGGCCAACTGTGTCATTTCTCACGTTATATAAACGCTTTTTTACTTAACATGTTCTCAAAGCCTCGTGAGTATTAACCGCGCTCACATATTTTTTTATTTTTAATAATATTTTGAATACCTTCCACTCTATTCACTAAATGTGCAAAAGTATGAAATTCTAATTAGTAGATCTCTCTATCTATTTATGCATACGCTAATACAAATTTATTTTATCACAAAAATGCCCCCTAAAATATGCACACTTAATTGCTTTTCATAATTATCTATTTGAACGTAAAAGGTAATGGGCAGATAAGGCAGCGTCATTTAGTCAGCTTGTCAGACAAATTAGAGTATAAAATAAATTAGTTTTAAGGCGAATATACAGAAACCATACGCTAACTCTACAAGTCTTTGAGATCGACGGGTTCTAAGTCGGGATTTACACCATGAAGCAAACTTCATGAAGTTTTCTTAGTAGGCGTGGAATTTAGGGGAAATCTTTCAGACCTTTTATACAAATAGTAAAAAATACATTTAAATCTCTCGCCTACTAGGAAAACTTCATGTTCATGCTTCATCATGTAAATCCCGTCTAAGGGACATACGGACAGGACTATATCGAATTGTAGTTCACACATCTTCATGATTTTTAATGGGCGCGTTCAGCAGAGACACTTGATCAGCTTAATAAAACTGCTCTTATTATTTAGCATACTTTTAGGGTACTGGTTAAATTGACATTTGGAAAAAGCTTCATGTAAATATCATATTAAACACAAGACGAAAAGTAGGCTACGTAAATTACCAAGATATAAATCATTGATCAGGGAGCAAGTTCTTGTGCTGAACACGGCCAATGGGTTGAGGGTTCTACGTATGTCATACAACAGCATTTTTGGGCTTAGCATGCGCGTACTCTGCTACTTTACATACTGTTAAGGCTCTGTTAATTGATTAAAATATAGGAATTCTGTCTGAATTTTGGTTTTTTTTTTTGTAAGCTTAGAATTTGTACCTTCTATCTAGCTCTTCACTTCTTTTTAGTTTGAAGTTATTTAATTATTTTATTTCTGGAATTATAAAATGAGAAAAGAAAACAGAAAATAGATAAAAAAAAAAAATTTTAAGAAAAAAAAATGTATGTAGTAAAAAAGGTTTAAAAATCTGTTCAATCCGAAACCAATAGAATTTTCTTAATTTCTATTGACAGCTTTTTCCCAGCTTCAGTTTGTTACACAATTTACCCTAAATGAGCCGAAAGTGATGCCGATTGTAAATGAAATTACCCCGATTTTAAAGCTATTCTCATTTTCTCTCTCCCTTTCTCTCTTTTGCTCGACACACACACATTTTAGTGTTAATTCTGCGTTAGTTTAAAAAATTTTAAGAGATTTATTTTTTTGCTGCCTCTTCCCCCTCCGCATTCAGCTCACCTGCCCCAGCCACCGAGTTGTCGTCGTGCAACGTTTCGCGCGTTGCTTTAAAACTGGTGACCCACGTTGGGTTTGATTTAGTCGTTAACGCGCGGCCAACACGATCACATCGCACCACAGATCCGTAGATCAAAGCCGCAGAAGAAAAAAAAAATTACTCAAAAACAAATTACACCAAAAAAATACTATAGTAAAGTGTGTGCGATTGCTGATTTTGGTTTTTGCAGTTAATTACCAAATATTTGTGTGCCCTTGCCATAATCTTGAAAAATCGAATTGAAAGTTAAACCCAACTGTGATATATCCAATACATTACGTTAACAAGTTGTTACATTTTTCTATTTTCGTGCTATTTCGTAAGCCTTTCGGTAAGTAAGAATTTTCGGCTAATTGACGAAACGGAAGTACAAAGCAATAAAAAGACAAAGTCGAGCTTCGGTGCACATTTTCTGTTTTTGTTTTTTATTGAACGAATTAAATGGAAACGGAATGAATAAAACTCACTTGGCAAAAGTTTTCTTTTGTAAATTCAAATTAATTGCATTTAAAATTAGCAAAAAAGTGACAAATTATTGATCAAGTGCACAAAAATAGCTCATAAACACAAAGAGCACACAACACACAAAAACTTGTGATTAATTAAGACTATAGTTTTGTGGCCGGAAAGACCACAGTCAAGCCTAAAACATAGAGATTCACTTCTGATGAAATGGATATGAGATTATTCAGACTAAAGATAAGATTTAATTTGTGAATTGTTTTGAATACAATGGATGAATGTGAACCCAAGACTTAGTGGAACCTAGAATGTTTTTGCTATATATATTTCTGGCCTAATAATGAAAACGCGAATATTTATGATAAAAAATGGTTTTATTGTTTTTCAAAGTATTCTCCAGCAAGATTTATACACTTTTGCATGCGCTCAAACCAATTGTCGAAGCACATTTTCCACTCCGATTGAGACACCTCGAAAACATGGTTTTTGAACTCTTTAACAGCATTTTCTGGCAACGAAAATCGTTGACCACGCATTTTTCCCCTTGATGTGCGGGAAGTAAAAAGAAGTCATTGGGTGCCAAGTCAGGGCTGTACGGCGGATGAACCATCAATTCGACGTTTTGGGTGGTCAAAAAGGCGCCTGGTGTGAGCTGATGCGTGAGAGCTCGCATTGTCATGGTGCACAATGATCTGTCTACTCTTGTTTGAAGACTTCAGGCAAACAAATTGTGGTGTACCACTCAGAATTGACCGTCCTTACGTTGCTGAAGTAGAACAGTCGCCATATGACCAGTTTTACCGAAGAAACAGGCGACCATTTGCTTCGAAGTGCTTCTTCCACAAACGACTTTCGTTGGATTTGACTCGACTTCGAAGACCCACACGGTCGATTGCTGTTTTGTTTCGGACTCATAAGCAAAGATCCATGATTCGTCACCTGTGACGATCTTATAAACGTCTTTTGAAACACCGCGATTATATTTTTTCAAAATTTTTTTGCACCAATCCACACGAGCCTTTTTTTGAGCGATTCTCAAATTGTGCGGGATCCAACGAGAACAAACCTTTTTTATGCCCAGGTGTTCATGCAATATCGAATGTATGCTGGTGGAAGAAATGCCCAAGCATGCCTCTATCTCACGGTATGTCACATGACGATCTTGCATTATCAGTTCACGCACGGCATCAATGTTTTCGGGCACAACGACTGTTTTTGGACGACCTTCACGACCTTCGTCTTCGAGCGAACGTCGCCCGCGATTGAATACATTAAGCCAATTTTTCACAGTGCTATAGGATAGTGCTTCATCGCCATACAAAGATTTAAGTTCATCGTTGCAAATTTTCACAAGTTAATTCCATTTTTCTGCCGAGGTAAGTTTTTTGATTAATCGTTAATCAATATCAAACGTTGAGAGTGCATCATTTCATCGAAAGAGTCCAAATGGAGCTTTTATCGATAAAAGTCCAAAATGGCTAGATTTTTGAAACTAGAGGTTTTAGGTATGAACTTAATTTTTTTCTTTCATTTATATATTTAAATCTCCATTGAAAATACCAAAAACCGTTATCATATTTTACAATATAAATTTTTAGCATATACGACCCAGAGAAATCTAGCACGATTCGGCAAGCTAAAATCGGCTTCTTTTGATAAAATTTAGTATTTTCAGTCTTGATAAAATAAAAAATTTGCAAATATCAAGAAAACTTTTTGTGTTTGGTAGGCAAGGGAGGTGAGACAACAAAATCGGGCTTGAAAATTCATGCTTGATTTTCAGTATAATTTCTTCTTGTCAAGAAAATTCTGTCGTTGCCGAACTTCTGACACGAAATCTGCTTGATATCCAAGCACGATCTGCTACAATTTTTCTCTGAGTGTAGGGTTTTAGTTTTGGAACTAAGGCGTAGTTTTTGTTTGTGATGTGAAATGAACAGCATGTCGTTCGAAACAGTTACCAAAATCCGTTACCGTTATTCGTTTCAGTTTTAATCTCCTCACAAAACTAAGTCCGCATTTACCTATCAAGTTCTTCATGAAGTTTACTTTGTGGAAGGGAAAGAGGGCGCCGGAAGCAGGACAAAGCTTCATGACCTACCGCAGCGTGATCATTCTCCTTTGCTTTGTTCCGATAGAACTGATGCGGGGTTGATTTGTGGGTTATTTGCTTATCGATAACTCCGGGTTGTCAGGCGGAGTTGAAATAGAACTTCGAACAGCAACCCTGTAAATGCGCCTCAAGTTTTGAAGATGCTTCAAAAGAAAATCGAAGAGAGCTTCATGAAGCAAACTTCATCGTGTAAACGCGGACTAAGTAAAACACTTAAATGTTTTGCACTGAAAATAATGGTAACAAAAATGTCTGGAGTTGGTAACCTTGGCGTTTCTATGCAGAGGTTATAAGAATTTTTAGTCAGTTTAATATATTCTGAAATCAAATCTGAACAAACTAAACATCATATTATGATATTTTGGGTAATGCATTTAGTTATATTTGTAGCTCAATAAAGTTGCACTTATTTTATTTGCAGAAAATGTCAATTGTTGCTTGTGACCACAAGTTATACAATTTCACAAAGGTTTAGATTTTTATCTGGATTTTTTTGTGAACCTTTTTTGTTTTATTTGTTGTTGTTTTTTAATTTTAGGGCATTTCATCTAAAAGACGTAACTAAAACTTGTCTAATTAATGGAAAATTTTTGCCTTAGTCATAAGTCATAATCAAGTAAAACGATAGCATTTGAACTGGCTTATGTTACCAACTACTTGACTGGCCCCTGACATTTGGCCACACCTCAGAGATCTTGGCTGCCAACTGAGAGTGGCATACAATTTCCTATATATATGTACATATTGTATATTTTTCTCTTTTTCTGTTTTTCGATCAAATTTACCTTTTAGCGTTTCAAATGGCAATTTTAATCAAATTAAAAAAAATAAATTGCAAGAGGAGCACTGAAGCGTGCCCAGTTTGTGGTCTCAAAGTGTGTGGTAATTTGTGGCATATTTTATTTTGTAAATAACATTTAATGATAATGGATATATGATCAAATTTTTGGACAATTAATTGAAGTTGGAAAATTTCCTAAAAGAATTCAAAATTATTACACAAATGCAGCGCAAGGCCGTTAACTTTTTCACCAGCTTAGAAGCTGACAAGGCCTTGTAGACCTGGCTCAATGAACTTGCCCCCCCCCCCAGACATGCTTGCCTGCTATTGACATTCAGGTGAAGAAAATTCATTTTGACTCAGGGGAAAACTCAAAGTTGCCACACATATATATATATTTTTTAGAAAATTTACATTAAATCATGCGCAAAAAATGTCTAAATATGTGTGATTTGTTGGGCAACTAAAATTTGTCTAATGATGTCTTTTTTGCCACTCGCTTTTTGGATGATAATCCAGTTTAAACTGGATGAACTTCGTTAATAAAACAAACTATGACGTTTGTATTATTCTTTTTTTTCGTTATTTTCTGCATTAATTATGGTAAAATGAATTAATGAAAGTATTTTGTGCGAATTTTGGATTTAAGTTAAAAGCGAGTTTACTAACGCTGAATAATAAAGAAATTGCCAATTCTTAAACTATTTTTAGAGTTTACGGAAGTTAGCAATGTTGTGGCTTAGTTTGTAAAATGTTTGCTAAAGAAAGCTTAGTCAAGAAGAAAATTTGATTTTTTAATGGGAAAAGTACTTAGTTTTTCGGTAAGGTAAAAATAAAAACGAGAAGGCAAAGCTAACTTCGATTTGCCGAAGTTTTAATACACTTGAAAAACTTTACTCCTGCGGATTTAACCGGTAAAATATATAGTGAATATAGTTATCAGATATTTTAAATTTTTAAATCATTGATAACAAAATTTGATACCGTAAAACAAAACTTTTCTTAGTAAAGCACATTTTTCGACCGATCGGTCCATGGCAGCTATATGCTATAGTCCTCCGATTTTGCTAAAATCTTCCAGAATTGTGTTAACGCATATAAAACTAATACCAAGATTGGTGATGCTACGATGAAAAATAAAAGTTTTTCCCACTAGAGCTAGTTTTTTGACCGACCGTTTATATGGCAGCTATATGCTATAGTCATCCGATTTTGGTAAATTTTTTCAAAATTATGTGAAAGCATATAAAACTAATATATACCAAAGATTGGGGACGCTACGATAGAAGACAAAAAAGTTTTTCTCACTAGATGTGGTTTTGACCGACCGTTTATATGGCAGCTATATGCTATAGTCATCCGATTTTGATAAGTTTTTTCAGAATTGTGTGGAAACATATAAAACTAATATATACTATGATTGGAGACGCTACGATGGAAATCAAAAAAGTTTTTCTCACAAAGACTTATTTTTCGACCGATCGTTCCTATGGCGGCTATAAGATATAGTCACCCGATCCGGCCGGTTCCGACATATTAGTTGCGTGCAGTAAAAAGAAGACTCTGTGCAAGATTTCAGCTCGATAGCTTTAAAACTGAGAGACTAGTTCGCGTAGAAACAGACAGACAGACAGACAGACAAACAACAGACAGACAGACAGACAGACAGACAGACGGACGGACGGACAAGCGGAAATGAACTCAGCTCGTCGTCCTGATCAAGAATATATATAGTTTATGGGGTCGGAAATGAATATTTCTATGCGTTACAAACTTCTGGGCAAAATTAATATACACTTTTCAAGTGTATAACAAAAAGAAATTTGGTTTGGTTTTTATGATAAGGTTTGCTATGGTACCCAATTATACTTCTTTGTACTTGGATTAAGGGTGGTTTTTATACACTTGAAAAGTGTATATTAATTTGCCCAGAAGTTTGTAACACATAGAAATATTCATTTCCGACCCCATAAACTATATATATTCTTGATCAGGACAACAAGCTGAGTTCATTGTCCTCCCCTACGCGAACTAAGTCTCAGTTTTAAAGCTATCGAGCTGGAATTTTGCACAGAGTCTTCTTTTTACTGCCCCCCCAATATGTCGGAACCGGACCGGACCGGATGACTATATCATATAGCTGCCATAGAACGATCGGTCTAAGAACAAGTTCTAGTTAGAAAAACTTTTTTGTTTTAAATCGTAACGTCCCCCAATCTTGGTATATGTTAGTTTTATATGCTTCCACATAATTCTGAAAAAATGTATCAAAATCGGATCACTATAGCATATAGCTGCCATAGGAACGATCGGTCGAAAAATAAGTCTTTGTGAGAAAAACTTTTTTGATTTCCATCGTAGCGTCTCCAATCGTAGTATATATTTGTTTTATATGTTTCCACACAATTCTGAAAAATTTATCAAAATCGGATGACTATAGCATATAGCTGCATATAAACGGTCGGTCAAAAAAACACTTAGTGAGAAAAACTTTTTTGTTTTTTATCGTATGTCCCCAATCTTGGTATATTAGTCTTATAGCTTTCACATAATTTTGAAAAAATTATCAAAATCGGATGACTATAGCATATAGCTGCTATAGGACCGATCGGTCGGAAAATGTGTTTTACTAAGAAAAGTTTTTTTATGGTATCAAATTTTTATTATCAATGATTTCATAATTTTAAATATCTGATATCTATATCCTCTAAATATTTTACCGGTTAAATCAGTTGAAATAAAGTTTTTCAAGTGTATTAAAAACTTCGGCACAGTCGAAGTTAGCTTTGCCTTCTCGTTGTTCTTAAAATAAGCTTAAACTTCAGGGCCAAACTGCTCTTTAAACCAATGGTTAAAGATTAACTGAGTCAACTATATCTTTTTTTGCTTACCGTCCAGTAGTCTAGCATTTTTTATACACATTTTTAAAAGCATTTAAAATGCAATTAAATGGGTAGAGAAATTCACTCACAATCGTCAGAGGAATTTTTACCTTTAAGCTAAGTACTAGGTGGGGTGAAAAGAAAGCTCCTTGGGGAATGAATAAATGTTAAACAAATTTTTTTTTAAATTTTTTTTTTAATGTAGTCTCTTTAAGGTCGATATACTTATTCCTGTGATTGTTCAACTTTTTGTCCCGCCAAAATGAATTTTCCCAAAAATAGTTTTGTTTTGACAGCTGATTGTTGTTGAAAATCGTTTGTTTTCCAAACTCAACATGTTGCCAAACACGTCAACAACAAGGGCTGAATTTTGAATGGACTATGTACAGGGTTGCCCATATTCGACGGACCCATGTTTTTTTAAAAAATCAAAGAAATAAAAAAAATTTGGCGGTTGGCAATCTTAATCATTTAATTTGTTCCAAGTAGATTTGTTTACATCAATTTTTGAATATGATATCTCAAATGGCCGCCTCTGGCGTTGATGGCGTATTGTGCCCTTTTTTGCAGCATTTTCCATCGTTTTTCGCCAACATTTCGGCCGGAATAGCGGCTATTTCTTCACGAATGTTGTGAGCTCTTCTACGGTCCTTGGCTTGTTAACGTAAACCTTTGACTTCAAATATCCCCACAAGAAGAAGTCAGGCGGCGTCAAATCGGGCGAACGCGGTGGCCAGTCCAAAATCACCACTTTTCGACATCAAACGGCCCGGAAACAATTTCTTCAGAAAATCGATTGTTATGCGACTTGTGCGCGGTGGAGCGCCGTCTTGTTGAAACCAGAACTGCCTCATACGCTTTCGACGAATAATTGGCATCACAAAATTGGTCATCATGTCGCGACAACGCTCCTGGTTGATGGTAACAGCATGGCCATTTTCATTTTGGAAGAAAAACGGCCCAATGACCGTTTTCGCACTAACGCCGCACCAAACTGTGACTTTTTTCGTCATGAAGAGGCACTTCTTGAATCTCCTGAGGATTTTCAGTGGCGTAAATACTGAAATTTTGCTTATTTACGGTCCCATTCAATGTGAAATGGGCTTCATCGGACATGATAATTTTGTACGTTGAGTTTTCACAATTGACTTGTTCTGTTGAATGTAAATTTCAACTATTTCAGAGCGCTCGCGTGGCGTGTATTGTTCCATGGTAAAAATCTGCTTGGACTGACGCTTCAAACGCGGTATGTCATTAAGCGATCTGACATCTCTGTCAAAAGTTATGGCGTTGCCAGATGGGTCCGTCGAATATGGGCAACCCTGTATACAAAATCTTAATTTATATAGATATTGGCTTTCGATTTTAACAAATTTCGATGTAGAATGCTGTTCCTATTTCTATTGATTGACTTTTCTTACAAATCCCAAAAGATATTGTACAATACGAATATTTTTAACTCAATTAATTTGGTTGATAACCTGAACCGGTTAGAATCGGTTTGCATCGCAGCTAATGTTTGATGTTGTCTGACCGTTAGATTGCTTGTCTTTAGCCGAAAACGTTTTCAAAACACACAATTTCTAAGACAAATTTAATTTAATTAAAAAAAAAAGGTTTTTAAAATCTAAAAAAATCAAATCAGAAGATTGAAATTCTTTTTATTTTTTCAACAAGTGCGAGCGCAATGCTCTGCAATAATGTTTGTCTGTCTGCCGCTCTTTAAATAGTTTTGTAACGCTGACATATTTCTAAATTAAAAACAAACCTCGACCACTGTCAAGTTCAATGTAATGCGAATGCGTTGCCCCATTGTGGCCACAGATACAGATCCCCCATACGGATCTACCTACAAACATGACGTGCCTGAAACGTGCTAGAAAACAACAACAACATAAACACACATATAAAGCTCTCGTAATTGTCGCCAATTTTACTGTCACTTGTCACTAACTTTGGACAATGTTTGTGATTTTCATTTAGTTACCCACTTTCCCTTACAAAACAATTGTCCATATCTTAATTAGAAAATATGTTTGACATGCCCAATTTAAGCACAGATTTTATTGGTCCAGTTAAGATTATCTTGATTTGGATGTTTTGGGCAAAAATAACAAAAGGTTTTCCGGTTTTTGCAATTAGTTTAAATTGCACTAGTTGACTTCTTGACTTGCCCATATCAACTAATATCACATGCATTATGTGATAGTATAAAAAAATAAATGGGTAAAGGTCAATACCAAAGCAAATGATTCATATGATGTTTTGTCGTTTCTTTTACACTGCCCATATTTGGCATGGAAGTTGATTTGAACACCCACCACATTTGATTTGGAACTTTATGCATGCATAATTTCAAGTACAGCCAGTTCCATAAGACCCAATAGATATGCGGAAGTAATTAAGAGAGTGAGCGAGTGGAAAAATCTGTATGTATGTACTTTGGGAAATTATATATTAATAATGTTTTAAGTGGAACACAACTAAGTAGGATGCTAAATGAATTATTCATGCATTGTTGTTAAGAATATATAATTAAGCTATGAGAATTTCTGTTGAAGTTTTAATATTTTGCATTT
This sequence comes from Lordiphosa mommai, assembly GCA_018904225.1. NCBI lineage: Eukaryota > Metazoa > Arthropoda > Insecta > Diptera > Drosophilidae > Lordiphosa > Lordiphosa mommai. Next base: position 82,349 of record JAEIFT010000700.1, read on the forward strand.
GAAAAACTCTAAACAATTCATTCTCTTTTTTTTTGCAGTCATGAGTAAAAATGGACACAGCAATGCGGGATTTGTCAACGATCATGTGGACATTATTAAGCAACCAATTGGCCACAAGACCAGCTATTCATTGGAGCTGGCCGAGAAGGGTACAAATAATAATAAGGCAGCCATCGTAGCCAAAGATCCTGATTATAATCCCTATGAAAATCGCAATGTGGAACATCCCACCACGTAAGTAAAGTGTAAAATTGTTAAAGGGTTTTCATACCAGGCACCGAACATATTTGGAAAATATTTCGACGCATGAGACATGATAATCTAGTAGGCCCTTATGTTGTCATATTTTCATTGTGAATAGCTTGTCATTTGACATTGAAAACAAGGCAACTTAATAATCATGTCTCATGCGTCAAACAATGTGAACTCAGCCCAATCCATTGGACAATATGGATACAGTTCATAACATGGTTTTTATTACTAACTGAACTTTATTACAAATTACTATCAGAACTTTTAAATATGTATTTTTCGACTTTTAAAATTAATCTTCTAAAAAATCCTATTCTGTATACGGTTTGGTGCAGAAATTTTAAAAAGGGTTCGCGGTTCATTTTATAAACACAAATTGGGGTTTCCATTCGGTTCCTGTTTAAATCAGGGACGAAATATAATAGTTATTTAACTTAAACTTTCAACTAAACTCATTTTGGTAAAATTATTCGAAATACACCAAAACGAGTGTTTTCCTTTCCGATATACACAATAAACTTTTTTGTTGACTTTTATCCAGAATTTTCAAAAATAAAAATTCAAGTAATAACTGTTATAAAAAAACTTTTTTAATTACTAAGTTAATAACAGTTATTGGAAGACTTGTGTAATTAAACTCATGTAATGACAGTGTTTTCAAGACTTTTATAGTTAACAAAGTAAAAAAGTCGGTCAGCCCGACTGAATATACTCTGTACCTGTCAAAGATTGTACAAAAATGAAAACTTTTAGGTGTGAGGTCACACTTCTGTATAAGTGCTGCCCAAAACGATATCGGTCAGTGCTGCCCATCGGAATAATTTGATTTGCTTATAACTCGACTATCATTTATCTGATCTGGAAATGGTGTATGGTGGATCGATATAAAATGACGGTTATAATGAATGCCTTAATGGTTTGAACAATCTATCTTAAAAACGAGAAGGCAAAGCTAACTTCGACTGTGCCGAAGTTTTAATACACTTGAAAAACTTTACTCCAATTGATTTAACCGGTAAAATATATATAGGATATAAAATCAGATATTTAAAATTATTAAATCATTGATAATAAAAATTTGATACCATAAAAAAACTTTTCTTAGTAAATCACATTTTTCGACCGATCGGTCCTATGGCAGCTATATGCTATAGTCATCCGATTTTGATAAAATCTTCCAGAATTGTGTTGACGCATATAAACTAATATATACCAAGATTGGTGTCACTACGATGGAAAATAAAAAAGTTTTTCCCACTAGAACTAGTTTTTGACCGACCGTTTATATGGCAGCTATATGCTATCTTAATCCGATTTTTGATAAATTTTTCCACAAATATGTAAAATCATCTAAAAACTAATATATACCAAGATTGGTGAAGCTACAATGGAAAAAAAAAAGTTTTTCTCACTAAGACTTATTTTCCGACCGATCGTTCATATGGCAGCTATAAGATATAGTCATCCGATCCGGCCGGTTCCGACATATTAGTTGTGTGCAGTAAAATAAGACTCTGTGCAAAATTTCAGCTCCATAGCTTTAAAACTGAAAGACTAGTTCGCGTAGAAACAGACAGACAGACGGACAGACAGACGGACAGACGGACGGACGGACAAGCGGAAATGAACTCGGCTCGTCGTCCTGATCAAGAATATATATAGTTTATGTGGTCGGAAATGAATATTTCTATGCGTTACAAACTTCTGGGCAAAATTAATATACACTTTTCAAGTGTATAATTATAGGAGATACATATTACGTTTTTTTTTAAATTTTGGGGGTGGCAACTCTGCTATAGTTCTGATCGGAAAACTATGTATAAGAGCTTAATGAGTTTTGATGAGTAGAATATATGTCTAGAAGGTTTGAACAATATATTTCTAAAATTGTGGGAGTTTTGAGGATTTTTTAAAATTGTGGTGGTGGCAACTCTGCTATTGTTTATCTGATTGGAAAACGATGTATGAGGGCTTAATGAGTTATATATATATAGAAGGTTCGAACGATCTATCTCCAAAATGTGGGAGTTTTTTAAATTGTAGGGGTGGCAACTCTACTATCGTTCATCTGATCGTAAAACGATGTATAGTGGGCTCGATAAATAATGATAAGTACAATATATGTCTGGAAGGTTCGAACAACCTAACTCCAAAATTGCGGATATGAGATATGAGCTTGTTTTACAATTTCGGGGGCGGCAGGGGGGCGTGGAAAAATTAAAACTAAACTTGACCTGCCTGAAAGTATAAGAATTATATGTTCTATACACTTCAAACCTCTAGCTCCTACCATCTCTGAGATATCAGCGTTCATACGGACAGACGGACATGTCTATATCGACTCGGCTGTTGATGCTGATCATTAATATATATATTTTAAAGGTCGGAGATGCTTCCTTCTGCTTGTTACATACATTTGCACAATATACTCAATTCTTTTAAACTTCAGTACAGAGTATAATAAATAACAGTTACCAAAGATTTTTATTTTATTACTCAGAAAATAATTATTATGACAGACTTTTAATTATTAAACTCAAAAAAAAGAGTTATCAAAGGACTTTTTAAATTTAGATAAAACTCATTCAAAGACTTTTATTTTTTGAAAAAAGTCTTTTAATTTGTTAAAGCTTTAGCAGTTTGCTCTCAAGTTAAATGATCCATTTATATCATTAACTGCTAAAAATAAAGAAGACTTTTATATTGTGATTTAAAAATATAAGTCACTGACTGAGTTTTATATACTGAGTTAAATAATAAAAGTCTTTCAATAATTTTTATTTTCTGAGTAATAAAATAAAAGTCTTTAATAATTGTTATTTCTGAGTAATTAAACAAAAGTCTTTAGTAACTGTTATTTATTGACTTTTCAATAAAAGTCTTTCTACAACAGTTATTTACTGAGTAATATAATATAATTTTTTAATAACTGGTATACTCGGAGTTAAAAATACATATTTTGAATAACTGTTTAGTGTGAAGTACAAAAATAAAAGTCCTTAATAACTGTTATTTGAAGCCTTGTTAACAAAATTACATTTAAAATAGTGCAAAAAAAAATATTAAACATATTTTGATCTCTCCCATTTAGCAACTCGGAAACCCTGTTTCATCTGCTTAAAGGCTCTTTGGGAACTGGCATTTTAGCCATGCCAAATGCATTTCGTAATTCTGGTTACATCACCGGCTCTATTGGAACTATAGTCATAGGATTCATTTGCACCTACTGCATACATCAACTGGTCAAGGCAGAGTTTGAATTATGCCGCAGGAAAAAGGTGACTACTCTTATATAATTTTATTCATTTCATATAATATCATTTTACCCTACAGATACCCAGCATGAATTATCCTGCCGTAGCTGAATCTGCTTTATCGGAAGGACCCGGATTCTTTAGATACTTTGCTCCCTACATTGGCACCATAGTGAATACCTTCCTGTTGATCTATCAGTTGGGCACTTGTTGTGTCTATGTGGTATTTGTGGCCTCGAATATTAAATCGATTGTGGATGGCGTTTGGGACACAAATGTGGATGTACGCTTTTGCATGATTGTTATACTGATACCCTTGATTCTCATCAATTGGGTGCGAAATTTGAAATATTTGGCTCCATTCTCAACACTGGCCAATGCCATTACCATGGTCTCCTTTGGCATCATTTGCTATTATATATTCCGTGAACCCATTTCGGTGGAGGGTAAAGATGCCTTTGGCAAAGCTGAGAATTTTCCACTCTTCTTTGGTACAGTCCTGTTTGCCTTGGAGGCAATTGGTGTGATTCTGCCGCTGGAGAATGAGATGAAATCACCACAGAAATTTGGTGGCAATTGTGGAGTGCTTAATGTATCGATGGTACTGATTGTGTTCCTGTATGTGGGCATGGGTCTGTTTGGTTATCTCAACTATGGCAACTCTGTGCTGGGATCGATTACATTGAATCTGCCGGAACATGAAATGTGAGTATGAAGGGGATTATCATTAGTCTGAGCTGGGGGAGATTTGTTAAAATTACAATTAAATTCAGAATTGAAATTGACAAATTAGTAGAATAAAAAATCAATTGATAAAGGGACACGCATCAACATTTATTTATGAGCTTGAAAATGCAATAAGGCATCAAGCTAATCATGTATTGGAACTCTAAATCGGTCATAACATTAATAGAACATAATAATGGAATAGCATAATATGGTCAAAATTATATTCTTTCTCAAAAGGTATTAAATTTGTTTTTCTAAATTCTGGAAAAATTAGAAAACGTATTAAAATATTATTTTTTGCACTTCTACGAAGAAAATAAGGTATTGATGAAAAAATCGTTGAATGAATACTACCCGATTCGAAAGGGGCTTAAAACCTGTTCAAAAAGTGGTTCAGAGTAACATTTCATAACTTATTTAAACAATGGACCCTAAAATTGACTACATAGGTTGGTAATATGCAATTACATATTTATTTCCCGTTAAGACTCTTTCCAAAATTGTTTATATATCTCACCATATATTTAACGTATGATTTTAAAATTTGGTTCCAAACAAATTTCGAACCAGTTTAAACCGGTTTTAATGTAATTTAGAGCCAACCGATTCAAAATGATTCCGAGCCTAAAACAATGTTCAAAAAACAGTGTTGGAAAACAGTGTTGGAAAACAGTGTTGGAAAACAGTGTTGGAAAACAGTGTTGGAAAACAGTGTTGGAAAACAGTGTTGGAAAACAGTGTTGGAAAACAGTGTTGGAAAACAGTGTTGGAAAACAGTGTTGGAAAACAGTGTTGGAAAACAGTGTTGGAAAACAGTGTTGGAAAACAGTGTTGGGAAAACAGTGTTGGAAAACAGTGTTGGAAAACAGTGTTGGAAAACAGTGTTGGAAAACAGTGTTGGAAAACAGTGTTGGAAAACAGTGTTGGAAAACAGTGTTGGAAAACAGTGTTGGAAAACAGTGTTGGAAAACAGTGTTGGAAAACAGTGTTGGAATACTCCCCAAAGGCCAAAAGGTTGAAAAACAGTGTTGAAAAATAGTATTGGAAAACAGTGTTGAAATACAGTGTTGAAAAACAACCCAAAAATCAAGTGGGCTCTATCATGCTATTACTAAGATTAATTGAAATGCCACGGTTGGCCAGCCGATTGTCTGAAGTGTATGCTGTGTCCGTGTGAGCGTTATGCGTTACGCGTTATGCGTTATTTTAAAATTGAATTTTTACCCCTACCAAAAAATCTTCCGTACCAAAATTAAAGATGTTTCACATCAAGAAAAACTGTGTGATCGGAACGAAACGGGATTAATACTTGCTCCCGATATTGTTTTTCGGGTCCCGATGCATTTTTTAATGACCTAAGTGGGGCAGGAGGATTCCTGCAGAATCGTGACGGGACGGGATTGAATCTTAAATTTGAGTTTGAAATCGGGAAGGATCGGGATAAACTAGAGTCGGGATCGGGACAGAATTGATTAAATAATTTGTCGACGTGATAGGGACAGAATTGATTTCCCATCTCATATATGGAGGTAGAAACTTTTCCTACTTGATAGGTTATCCAAAACTGTCGAACCTGCTCAAAAGTGTCTCTAAGGTCATATATAGCTATATATTTTTCAGTTTCAATTAGTGTTTTAAATCAGCTCCAAGCCATTAAACTCTCTAATAATGGTTTCAAAAATATTTTAAAATTAGCTGAAAGAAAACTATTAACACAAAAAATTGTGTCTCGTTTACTTTAATGTTGGAATATGGAATTTGGCACCCAATTCCAGACATGTTTAAAGAGGCTTTCCTTCTATTATTTGTTAGACATCATAAGTCTTATATGTACTCTACTTAATACTTATCGTAGATAACAGTATTCAAATAAAATATTTTAATTTTTATATTCCTTTGTTTTTTTTATTTGTTCTCCATTTAGACTTGCCCAGTGCGTCAAGGGTATGTTGGCCTTTGCTATTTATATAACCCATGGCTTGGCCTGTTATGTGGCCATTGATATTACCTGGAATGATTATGTGGGCAAGGCGTTGGGTCCCCAACGCAATAGACTCTTCTGGGAGTATGCAGTGCGTACGGGATTGGTGCTGGTCACTTGTAAGTTATAAAATCATTAACATTATCATCATTATTAAATTTATTTATATTCAATTAGTTCTATTGGCCGTGGCTATACCCAATCTGGAGCTCTTCATTTCCCTCTTTGGTGCTTTGTGTTTGTCTGCTTTGGGTTTGGCTTTTCCGGCTCTGATACAGATTTGCACGCACTGGTATGAGAGAAAGGGTCTAAGCAAGGCCTGGCTTTTATTGAGTAAGTATATATTTTGCAAGAACAATTTTAATTTTTACATAATTAATCAATTTTGTTTTTGTTTTGCAGGCAATTTCATTTTGATTATTGTGGGTATACTGGGCCTGGTCATAGGCACTTATACTGCCCTCAAAGAGATTGTCTTGACCTTCTCCGAGTAATTTTTTTTCTGGGTTTTCTTTACGAATTTGCCTAGCTGGCATTCCAATACAAATGAAACGAGTATTATGAACAAAATAGAAAAATAGAAACTAAAAATCGGTAGACATTCTCAAGAAAGTTGCATAAAGGCATGACAAATCTGTTTCATTCAGAAAAAGCTCTGAGCCTATACACCAGTTACATAATTCCACCAAGACAAAACGGGCCAAAAAATCAAATGAAGTTAAGATTTTGTATATGTATAAACTTGTAAATTTAATTTTGTTTGTTGAACAATTTTTCAATTTTTTTTTTTTCTATATAAATTTTTTAGATTTGTGATATTTTTACTACATTGTGCCCAAAAAATTGTTATAACACTTTTAAATACAAGAGAGTATATAACATATGTTATATCTATATAGTATGACTTTGTAGCTTATAATGTTAAACATTAAGTAGTTACTAGTTTTAAGTCACAACTTTTGTTAGTTTTAAGTTATGTTAAGAAACAGTAAATCGAATATAAATATATTGCCATATAACTTATGGTAATGAGGGTATTTACTAGCCCTGATAAAGTTTTAAGTGATAAATTATTATAAATAAAATGAAACTCATTTTTAATGGGAATAACTTTTTTTTCTATTTAAATAATTTTTGCTTAAAAAAAACAGAAACATCAACAACCGAGTCGATGTGGCCATGTCCGTCTATCCGTATGAACGCCGAGATCTCAGAGAACGAAAGAGCTAGAGGTTTGATGTGTATGGAACATAAACTACTTAAAAACGTAATAACTCCCACAATTTTAGAGTTAGATTGTTCGAACCTTCTAGAGATTTACTCTACACATCCTTATTTATCAATCCACCGTACATAATTTCCCGATCGGATGAAAGATAGTAGAGTTGAAACCCCGGCAATTTGAAAATAATCTCATATCTCTCCGAATTTTAAAGATAGATTATTCCAACCTTTTATACATATATTTGAATCATCATTACTTATCTATCTACCATACAAAATTTTCCGATCGGATGAACGATAGTGGAGTTGAAACCCCGGCAATTTGAAAATAATCTCATATCTCCCAGTATTTTGAAGATAGATTGCTCTAACCTTCTAGACATATATTTGAATCATCATTACTTATCGATCCACCGTACATAATTTCCCGATCGGATGAAAGATAGTAGAGTTGCCACCCCGGCAATTTGAAAATAATCTCATATCTCTCCGAATTTTGAAGATAGATTATTCTAACCTTCTAGACATATATTTGAATCATCATTACTTATCGATCTACCATACTTAAAATCCCGATCGGATGAACGATAGTAGAGTTGCCACCCCGGCAGTTTGAAAAAAACCTCATATCTCCCACAATTTTGAAGAAAGATTGCTCAAACCTTCAAGACCTATATTTTAAACATCATTACTTATCGAGCTACCATACATAATTTCCCGATCGGATGAACGATAGTGGAGTTGCCACCCCGGCAGTTTGAAAAAATCTCATATCTCCCACAATATTGGAGATAGTTTATTCGAACCTTCTAGACATATATTTTAAACATCATTACTTATCGAGCTACCATACATCATTTCCCGATCGGATGAACGATAGTGGAGTTGCCACCCCGGCAATTTGAAAATAATTTTATATCTCCCCGAATTTTGAAGATAAATTATTCGAACCTTCTACACATATATTTGAATCATCATTACTTATCGCTTCACCATACATAATTTCCCGATCGAATGAACGATATTAGAGTTGCCACCCCGGCAGTTTGAAAAAAAAACTCATATCTCCCACAATTTTGAAGATAGATTGTTCGAACCATTTAGGCATATATTTGAATCATCAATTCTTATCGATCGACCATACATCATTTCCCGATCAGTTTAACGATAGTCGAGTTATAAGCATAACATATAATGACGCTGGGCAGCACATGTTGCAATCGTGATGGGCAGCATTTACACAGTTTGTGTGACCCCCCACACTTAAAATTGATCAGTTATATACAAACTTTGACTGGTACAGAGTATATTACAATCGGGCTTGACCGACTTTCTTAATTGTTTATTTTGTAGATTGATATTCAGATTAAACAAAATTTAATAACTGGTAGACTGAAACAAGAACTCGCACTGGAGTCCGTAGTTTCGGCGTAAGGAATTATAGGCGCTCGGAATTTTGCCAAAAGATACTTCAAGTGGTAGAAGAGTACGAAAACATGTTGAACTATCCATAACCATTTTGATCTTAGCAAAAAAAAAATTGTCGAATATGGAGTATTTCCAACCCAGATACTTCATGGGGGGACATTTAGCTCAATTGCTATTTTTGTCTTAATTCTCCAGACGTAGTAAACTTTGTGATAAGATGCCGCGAGTTTAAACTACATATAAGCAAATTTAAATTAGTTAATATTTCTTAATGTAGCAATATTCATTAGCCACCCTGAATTTGGATTTACAAGTATATCAATTTAAAAAAATTCTCTTCCATTAATACTAACAAGAAATTACATTTTTTGGGTTATGTATAAAATTTTAAAAATTGACCAGAGTCTAAGCTCTCTTCTGGTATTTATAATTAATCTTTATGAGTTTATCAGGGCTTATGAATACTCTTAATTAAATTTTTAATAAAGAAAAGAAAGGACATATTTTTTTCTTTGGTTCCTGCTTCGGTCTAATTTAAAAACAATTTCAATTTAAATTATTTTGTTCTACTTCTTCGAGTTTTTAAAAAAATGTTAAATCAAATTTTTCCGATACTCTTTTAAAGCACCACAAAGACGCCTTACACCATCCTGAAGCTTTTGCTTGTTATGAAAGGCTATGGATAAGCGAAAACATTGCTTACCCTTATCTTTTTCTAAAGCAAAAGTAGGACCAGGTATAAAAGTAATTTTCTCATGTTCTAAACAATATTTTAAAAACTCCCGTGAATCCAGTGGTTCGGGCAAACGTATCCAAATAAAGTAACCTCCCTGCGGACTCAACATTTTACAATCCTTGGGTAGTTCTGCTTTAAGTATTTCTGTGGCAGCCAACATGCGTTCCCTATAAGCCTCATAGAGTCGAGCAATATGCGTCTGTGCAAATTTCAGCTCAAATAATCTGCCCACAATTCCGGCCGTATAATTGTTAAAGCAGCCACCACTCCGGATAATGCCACTACCCTCTAATAGAGGCTTCAGGCGAGGTGGCACCTCTAGCCAACCCAAACGTACACCTGGTCCAATGATTTTGGAAAAAGTGCCATTGGAAATGACATGACCTGCATAATCGATATCCGTACGTGTATCGTAGGAGAGCAGGCGAGCATGTGGAGGCTTCTCGCCGTAGTGCAGAATATTGTAGACATCATCGCATACCACCAAAAAGTCGAATTTACGGGCCAAAGAAACAATGCCACGACAAACAGCTGGAAAGGGAAGAAATTTAATGAAAATAAATTTACAAGCTTTTTAAATCAGAGTTGAAAAATAACGTTTATTTTCCTTCAATAAAAATTTTTCAAAATTATAACCACAGAGATGAAAAATAACGTTTCTATTTCTTCAATAAAATTTTTTTAAAAATTTTAACCACAGAGATGAAAAATAACGTTAATTTTCCTTCAATACAAATTTTTTTAAAATTTTAACCACAGAGATGAAAAATAACGTTTATTTTCCTTCAATACAAATTTTTAAATATTTTAACATAACAGAGTTAAAAAATAACGTCTATTTGCCGTCAATAAAAATTTTTTAAAATTTTACAGAGATGAAAAATAACGTTTACTTTTCTATAATACAAATTTTAAAAAATTTTAACCACAGATTTAAAAAATAACGTTTATTTTTCTTCTAAAATTTTTTCAAAATTTTAACCACAGAGATGAAAAATAACGTTTATTTTCCTTCAATATAAATTTTTGAATATTTTAACATAACAGAGTTGAAAAATAACGTCTATTTCCCGTCAATACAAATTTTTTAAATTTTAAACAGATATGAAAAATAACGTTTATTTTTCTATAATACAAATTTTAAAAAAATTTAACCACACAGATAAAAATAACGTTTATTTTTCCTTTTATAAAAATTTTTTTTAAAAATTGTAACCACAGATTTAAAAAATAACGTTTATTTTTCTTCAATAAAATTTTTTCAAAATTTTAACCACAGATATGAAAAATAACGTTTTTTTTTCTTCAATACAAATTTTAAATTTTGTTTCAAAAAACCTCAAAAAATTTTAAAATCATGTTTTTTATTCTGGAAATATTGTGACATAGGTAACCTATTTTCCGAAGGATCAAATGGGAAAATAAACGTTATTTTTTGAACAACACAAAATCTCAAAAAATAATCGTAAGACTCACCTGGTGCGAATAAAATGCCCGTAGGATTATGATAAGTGGGTATGGTATAGTATAAAGCCCAAAATTCTTTACTTTCTGTTTTAAAACGATATTTAGCCACCTTTTCCTCCAGATCGGACAGATCTACGCCATCATCATTAAGCTTTATTGGTACCAAAGTCAAACTATTGAAATGTTTCATGCTATCCAGGGCAATCATATAGGTAAACTCATCCACAAAGAGGTAACCCTTGAAGTCAATCAGTGTGGAGAGCACAAAATGTAAACCTTGTGTGGCTCCCGTGGTGATAATCAAATCCTCACTAATAAGATGATATTATTAATTATACTATCTTTTATTTTGAGTGCATACCTCTGCATGGGACTCTCATACTGCGAACTAAAGTATTGTGCTATCTCACTCCGCACTTCGTACGTACCGCTATTAGGGCCGTACTGAAAGATTAGCGACTGATTAGACCGCTTCTCATGATCCTAATAAAATATAAAGGTCATTTATCAGTCATGCTTAGATATCACATCGTAGACACTTACCAGACAATGTTGAGTGGCCTTTTGAAAAAGATCACACCAGGGCTCCAGCAGATCGGTGCCTGGTGCACCCACGCCCAGATTTAGTATGCTGGGATCATAAACATTCCAAGGTCCGCCATCAAAAAGATGTTTCAATTTGAGTTCCTCACTTGCTTGCGACATTCTCAATTGAAGTCCGGACACAGCACTGTGCTGTGCTTACCTTTCAATCTTATCAATCTACTAAATTTAACAAACACGCAAACTTTAAATGCCACCCATTTGCCATTCACATTGGTTTCTTTTAGCCGAATCAAGCTAGCGTCGCAAAGTAAGCATCAACTTGGAACAATGCAGTGTGAAACTCAAAGATAATTTTTAATATTTAACTGTACTTAACAAATTTAAGCACAAAATTGTTTTAAATGATGAGAAGCACAATCTATTGAGGGTGTTTCCTAGCTGTGTCACATAAGCTGGTGTGATTTGATGGGCCTTTGGTGCATTTGTGACGATTCTCGTGATACTTGGAGGAGGTTGTTTATAAAAAAAATTTTTTTATATTTGATTAAATATAAAAATTCGCTATAAGTATAACTTTGTAGCCCTTGGGTCACCACACACTGTGCATGTGCTGCCCATCACGATTACGTGCAGTGCTGCCCACCGTAATTTTTTTATTTGTTTATAACTCGAATATCGTTCATCTGATTTGGAAACGGTGTATGGTAGATTGATAAGTAATGACGATTAAAATATATGCCTAAAAGGTTCAAACAACCTAACTCCAAAATTGGGGGATATTTGAGGTGTTTTTCAAATTGTGGGGGTGGCAACTCTACTATCGTTCATCTGATCGGAAAACGATGTATGGGGGCTCGATAAGTAATGATGAGTAGAATATAAGTCTAGAAGGTTCGAACAACCCAACTCCAAAATTGTGGAAGATATGACGTTTTTTTCAATTTGCGGGGGAGGCAGGGGGCGTGGCAAAAAAAAAAACTAAACTTGATCTGCCTGCAAGTATAAGAAATATATGTTCCATACACCTCAAACCTCTATCTCTTACCATCTCTGAGATCTCAGCGTTCATACGGACAGGCGGACAGACTGACAGACGGACATGTCTATATCGACTCCGCTGTTGATGCTGATCAAGAATTTATATACTTAATGTGGTCGAAGATGATTCCTTCTATGCGGTACAAACATTGTGACAATTTTAATATACCCTCTGCAAGGGTATAAAATAGAAGGCTAACATCTGCTTTACCTGCAACCTAGCTGATCTGTGCAAAGACTCGGAGTGACGTCTTGGCCATATTCGCCAGCTCACAAGTAGCCCTTATTTAGCTTTTAGCCCCAGTTCAAGGAGAGTAAAAAAAATGGCACTTACCTTAAATCATAATGTAGGCCTTGTGTTGGTCCATGATGAAATCGCTCAATTAGTTAAGTATATCCATTAAAAAACACCATTTTCCATATCAATTTAACAACTTTTTTGCTTTAGCACAACAACACCAAGAATCACAAAAAAAAAACAAAAAAAACCAACGGAAGTGAGCCAAATCTAGTCACCCACATATTTACACAAAAAACACATCCATGGCCCACTGTCGCTCTGCGGACAGGATCCGACGCCGCAGCAGCCGCAAATGTAACGCGGACAAATCACCGCGGCCACTTGTGGGTGGCGCTCTACAACAACAACGCTCCCGCATTTAACAAACACTTTTACGCACATTTCACTTTGTTTAATTAACATTTTTATACAACTCAAAGCCGAAATTGAGAGTTGACACACACACACACATAAGCAAGGTAACGGTTAATTGGAAAACAGGCAAGAAGAAGCAAAGTTTGACCACGAATTGACACATTAAAATCTGTTTAAAAACTCGCCCCCGACTAACAAACATATTTCCGGCGATATTTAACTTTGATTTAATAACACTTTTAGACTTTTGCATTAACTATTTAACACGCGGCCAAGAAACAATTTAATTTTTGCATTTGTGCACTGCGATCGCCAAAAGCCAACTAGTGGTGGGCGATAACCAGCGATGGCACTATCGTGAACTATCGTTTGTAGAGATGGCTAAAAATAAGCGCCAAAAATTTAAAATTGGTTTCATTTTTGATATTTATTAGCTGCGATTAGAAAAAATAAATGGCTCCGCCGATATTTTAAATATTCTTGCAGTTTTATAAAGGCAACAAAAAGTTTTTCATACCCTTGCAGAGGGTACATTAAAATTGTCACGATGATTGTAACTCATAGAAGAAGCATCTCCGAACACATAAACTATATATATTCTTGATAGAGCTGAGTTAATTTACATCGCGTCCGTCCGTCTCGTCTGTTTCTATGCTATCTCCTCCCTCAGTTTTAAGTTCTTCCTTTGCAAAAACTCTTTAAATACAATATTTCAAAATGGGCTGGATCTGATGACTATATCATATACGCCATAGAACGATCGGTCAAAAAACTAATTCTAGTGAAAAAAACTTTTTGTTTTCCATTGAAGCTTTCACCAATCGTGGTATTTTTAGTATTTTATGGGCCCCCTCCAAGCCCGATGAAATTAAATCGGTATGACTATAGCATATAGCTGCCATAGAACGATCAGTCCAAAAACTAGTTCTAGTGAGAAAAACTTTTTTGTTATCAATGGTAGCGCCTTTAAAAACTGAAGGGTATTTAAAACATCGGCTACACCGATGTAAGCCTTCTATTTTTTTCTTTAAATTTTGAATTCAACCCACTGTACCCCAGATTGACAATCGCCACGAAACGCGTACAGCAACAGCTGTTCCCTGTAAACCTTTTTGCTTTGTTGATATAAAAAAAAAATCTCGCATTTAACTTGTGCTGAACAAAATGGACTCGGAAAAGCCTTCTACAAGCGCTGCTGCCGCTGCCGCCGCCCAGGATCACAATCCATTGTTGGACTCCCCATTAAGGGGACCCACACTCTCCACCAGCACCTCAAGCTTCGAGGCTCTGGCTCATGCACACGATCCTAATCTAAGTAGACTGGCCAACAAAATGTTTTACAAAACCGAAGAGTATATTACACACGAACTGAATGCCCCACTGGAGGATTATAAGCTGTTGGAGGAAATGAATAAGGCCACCATAGCCAAATACAAGGATATGAGGCAAATTGCCGAAAATCTGAATGGATCCACCAATGAGTTGAGTCTCAAGTTCCAGCAATTGGCACCGTTAATGCAACAAATAGATGAGATCTCCGATACGGTGGATAAGTTGGAGGCGGCTGCCTATAAATTGGATGCCTATAGCATAGCCCTCGAGAATCGTGTCAAGTGTGTGCTACAGCGCAAGGCGGCGCCATCATAAAGTAAAATCAATACAAAACATTTTTATTACATTCAATTTTTAAGTGTATGCGTATCAACCAAGTAATAATTTAAATAAAATGGCAATTACATTAAGGAAAATCAGGGGAACTGCAAGGAGAAAGAGAATTTTTATATGATATAAATAATAAACATTTTAGATCCTTACTCTTGGCCACCGTACGTATGGAGCGTATGAGATTTAGAGCTTGATCCTTGGCCGTGGGTGTGCCAAAATCCTGTTGACCCGCTTGCCGGCCCCAGCCAACTGTAAAAACAAAAGTTGTGATTTGTGTGAGAAGTTGTCGTGGCCCTTGTTACTCTAAGACTTACATTTGGCCAGGAAACGCTCCTCGTGTAATATGCACACGGCATTCAGGCATAACAGCGAGGCTTCCACTAGCGTCCACAGGGTAAACATATTGTGTCTTGATTTGTTTTTTTAGCAACTATATATTTACATGTATAAACCAAAAAATGTGGGAGTAAAACTAATTGTGTTGACGTCAGTTGTTTGGCTGTGGCCATTCGCCGCGAAACGTCAACAAGCTGACAAAACAGCTGTTTTGACAGAATGTTGGCGCGGAGGTGCTCAGATTTAAATTCAAATAGGGTTGCCAACCACTGTTAAGAGAATTTATACATATGCCCAAAACTTATAGATCCACTGCAAAAAAGTCTATCAATGTTAAGTTTATATGTTAACTGTAATGTTATGTTATTTCAACTTGAATAAATTCATGAATAAAAATGTAGGGGTAAAATTCGATTTGAAAATAACGCATATCGCTCACTGGAACACATCAAGCAATTGATGGGACCTGGGATCAGGGATCAGAGATGAAATATAGATATCGCTCACGGAACACATGGGATGGGATCGGGATCAGAGATCTGGGATCTAGGATCAGGGATCTAGGATCAGGAACCTGGAATCAGGGATCTGGGATCAGGAATCTGGGACCAGGGATCTGCGATCTGGGATTGGGGATCTGGGATCTGGGATCAGGGATCTCGGATCAGGATCTGGGATTAGGATCAGGGATCTGGGATCAGGGATTTCTGATGGGGGATCAGGGATCTAGGATCTGGGATAAAGAATCTGGGACCAGGGATCTCGGATCAGGCATCAGGAATCTGGGATCAGGGATCTCGGATCAGGCATCAGGGATCTGGGATCAGGGATCTGGAATCAGGGATTTCTGATGGGGGGTCTGCGATCAGGGATCTAGGCTCTGGGATAAGGAATCTGGGACCAGGGATCTCGGATGGGATCTGGGTCAGGGATTTCTGATGGAGGGTCTGGGATCAGGGATCTAGGATCTGGGATAAGGAATCTGGGACCAGGGATCTCGGATCAGGCATCAGAAATCTGGGATCAGGGATCTCGGATCAGGCATCTGGGATCAGGGATTTCTGATCGGGGGTCTGCGATCAGGGATCTAGGCTCTGGGAAAAGGAATCTGGGAACAGGGATCCGGAAGGAGATGGGATTTCTGATGGGGGGTCTGGGATCAGGGATCCAGGATCTGGGATAAGGAATCTGGGACCAGGGATCTCGGATAAGGGATCTCGGATCAGGCAACAGGGATCTGGGATCAGGGATCTCGGATCAGGCATCAGGATCTAGGGATTTCTCATGGGGGGCCTGCGATCAGGGATCTAGGTTCTGGGATAAGGAATCTGGGACCAGGGATCTCGGATCAGGGCTCTAGGATCAAGGATCAGTGATCAGGGATTTCTGATGGGGGGTCTGGAATCAGGAATCGGCCGCCCACTTATACAAATGGAAAATGCCACAACAAACTAATTTTCTTGTCCTCAAAATGGCCAAAGAACCTCAGGTTGCGCATTCTTGAATTTCTGCATTCTTGTATCAGATGCAACATTTCTGCCATTCAAAAGTCATAGGAGCTAGTGGTGGTCAAAAGTTGCATTCAAAATAAATGCAGCTGCAATCTATAATAGTAGCAGTATCGATAATTCTGCCTATCGCATGGGTATCGTCACAGTTGTGACCACTAACAAAAATAAAAAACAGATGGAAAGAAGCAGAAGAAATAAATAATTTTTGGAATCTAAGCGCATATTAATGCTACATTTATACTACGCTGAGTTTGCTATCGAAATCGTTATCGACGCAATAACTCTGAATTGGCGTTTATACTGGCACAAGGTTGCGTCCTGCGTCCATCGTCAACGAAACAGCTGATGTTTGTTTTTGGCTTTTGTGAAAGCAAAAAAAAAATTGAAAAACAGAATGAATACAAGTGAACTTTATTTATTATCTGCCATGGAGAAAATGATGCTATGATGATGCAATTTATGGATTTTTCGGGGATGTCTGCAGCAAGATTTGATTTTTTCTGCAGGTAGGTATGTGGCATCGGGTGTCCACTGAAATCTCTTTTCCGAGCCTACAATGTGTTCAAAGTTAATTTGAGAAGAGAATAAAACACTTGCTTACCTTTCTTTTTCAGCCATAATTACAAATTTTTCCAATTTAACTTGAGAAATTTTTTTTTTATTTATTCCCGGCAAAACTTTCACAGCTATTTTTTTGTTGTGCTAGTGGTGATAGTTGAAAACGATAGTCGAATGATAGGCAGAAATGGGCTAAAATTATCGAATATACCCCAAAAATCGAATAAACTCTGCAATCGAAACCGGCGTCCGTACAAGACGCCATTTTTGTCACCACTAGGGCCCTATACTTTTACATGGGAAAGACGCCGCGTCTTGGGCAAGACGCCAAAACGCAAGACGCAACTCCTAGTATAAACAGGCTATAAGATTATTAATTTTGTAACATTTGCAGAGACGAGGTTTGCATGGAGACTAGAAGCCACATCACGCTATTGGAGCTTTATATTAAGTCAAATATATATTTATAGAAATATTGTACTTTCCAGAATGTCATTGAGTGGCACTCAATACTTCATATATATAGTTAAAAATACTTTTGGCCTGATTTGATGCTTATCATAATGTAGAATCATTATTTTAATTCATTTTATTCGCATTTGGTTTAGGTAAATGTAAAGAAGGCCCATATCAGCTGTTCAATGGATGCGAGAATGTAGCCAATGAGGACACTTTATCGCATCTCTTCGATAGATCGTGTTATCGATGGCAAAATCATGGCGGTGAGAACCTAGCATAATTGTTTATTTTTCACTTGGTGGCGGTAGTTGTATTGCTATCGATATATCGATAAAATATCGATACTCTATGTTAACCTTTGAAAATTCTATGTTAAAGTTTTCGCATGTACTCAGTTTGGGGCAAAATCTCTTATATTTAAACGTTTCTAAAATCTACAAAATTTAATCAAGTTCATTTTATTAAACAAAATACCATATCATTCCGTTTGAGTCCAAGGCAGCACTCCCAGTGCACATTTTGACCAGTCGTGATCTGAAAGCACCAGAAAAAAACCTTAATTTTTAACTATATATTAATCAAATTAAATCCTTGCCTGTTTCTAATTTCCATAAACCCAACTCTGAGCCTTCTATGGAACTATAGTTAATTCCTTCAATGGCTTCCAAGTTGCCCACAAGTTTTTCCAAATTATCTAAGGTATATTCACTTGAAGAAGTGCTAAGCGGGCTGCCTTTCTCTTGATTCTCCTGCGTCAATTGTAAGCGTATATTACACAGTCTGAGCAAATCGTTTAGCTGTTCTGAGCTAAATGGCGGCTCCACCAGCGGCAGTAAGCTGTCCACAATCAAATGGATTTATTTATATTCATTTTTAAAACTGCTTTCCCTTACCCTTTCAGAATTGAAGCGGAATATTTGCTGACAGCTGGCACACGTTGTAGTATAAACTCCTTTTCAAATACCCAAGTGCGTGGCTTTTTTGAACTGTCACCAAAGACCAAAGTGAGGCTAACATCCACACCTGAGTGTATCAATAGATTTTTCATGGTTTTGGACATTACGGGTTTGTTTAACGAAGAAAAGTCTGTGGGCTTGAATTGATCGTTCTGAAAAATAATTATACAAAATTGATTTATTTTGATTATGATGTAGCTAAACAGCTTACCAAGTCCAGTTCCTCTTTGTACATTTTCTTCATGCGACTGAGCATGCCAAAGGTTTCAATCATTTTGCCAGCCCAATAGCTGGCACCTAAGCGCCTTTGCTCCAGCTCATTGGCATTCTCTGTTAGCTGTATTAAGCCCTGGAACATATTTTCTATATAACCCTGATTGGCCAACATTCTAAAGAGTTCCTGGGTGGCCTCTACAATTAACTCTTCTTTTTCCTTAAATTCCAAGCCAGCGTTTAGAAAAAATGGCATTTTAAGCAAAGTGCCCACATAAATGTCCAGTAAATCTTTCATGGTAGAGGCTTGCTTTTTAATTAACAAACTTAAGTCATTGAGTAAAGCCTCCAGCAACTCCTTGGTGGTTTTGACTTTTTTGCTGGATGCATAGATTCGTATTTTATTGAACTCCCCGCTGGATTTTAATTTGCCTATGGATTTCAGCTTATCGGCTCCTTTGACTTGACACTCCAAGGCCAGATCATATAATTCACTGAGATGTTTCAGCTCCTGCTCAAACTTGAGCTTGTCTTTGCGTGGCAATTTTTGTGCCTCCAAATCCAACATGGTCTCCTTATGTGGCAGCCAATAATATTGCTTTAGCCAGTCTAGACAGTGTTGGGTGGTATTTCGTAGCACTGCCACAGGCGGTAGCTCCTGACCATGAGCACACAAATGCCTTAGATCCACAATGAACGATTGCAAACCCAGTTCTTTGGCCGTTTCATACATGCTGGTCATGTTATGGCCCTGTATAATGGACGACATGAAATTGTAGAAACGTGTAAAGGCATTGGCATAGGTGGTCTGTATTTGTACATTGCCCTGCTTATCCTCCAGCTGGGCCTCAACTAGCACGCCCGTTGCCAAGACAGCGGCGGGACAGAGACTACCGCGTCTTAGTTGCCAAATGCGCATTTTACTCAAAGCCTGGCGTAGCTGTGCGGGTGTGGATTGCTTGGTGAATAACCAGTTAAAGACCAAGTTGAATTCTGTACTGCAAAGGGAAATGGATTAAGGTAACAGCAGGAAAGTTGTACCAAAAACGCACGTGTCTCGCCAGGGAGTGACCACTAGTCTTTGCTTGGCGGGGCTGGTTTCTTGGGGCTTTACATCTTTGGTGGAGGATTTTCTTTTCATGTTAGATTTGCCTTTTGTGCTGGCGGACATATTTTAAAGCAGTTTAAAGTTAGAAATTACAAAGTTCTTAAGTAAATTTCGATTGATAAATCTATCGATAAATCACCGTAAAAGTTATCTATCACTGTCAGTGCTGTCAACTTTTGATAAGAAAAAAGTTGATTTTAGCTGGAAGGAAAGGAGAAAAAAGCTGAAAATTTGATGAAAAAAATCAGGGACGGTAACGGTTATAAGTTATAACAATTAAAATCATTTGTAATTATTCATTTATGATTTATGTTTTTAAGAATCAATAGAAAAAATTATTTTTGATTTTTATTTAAAAATTATTTTTATATATTGATTTTAGATTTTCATATAAAAATCAGTTATAAAACTCATGAATGATTTTTATTTAAAAAAATAAATAATAAAAATCAAGATTGATTTCTTAAAAAAAATCAAAAAATAAAAATCACTGAGCGATTTATTTTACAATAACAATTAAAAATTAATATTTATTATAAAAATTACAAATTAAAAATAAATTAAAATTTGTATAATAAACAATTAATTTTTTAAATGTTATTCAAAAATTTTTATATAACAATTAAAAATTAACTGTTAAAACAAAATTTTTCTTTTAAAAATTATAATATAACAAATTTCAACATTTTTTTGTGATAAAAATTTTTAACTGTTATTCCAAAATTTTTATATAAAAATTAAAAATTTAACTGTTAAAACAAAATTTTTATTTAAAAATTATAATATAACAAATTTCAACATTTTGTTGTGATAAAATTGCAAATAAAAATTTATTCCATTTTAGGACTCGCCATTCAAAATTATGAAGATTCATGTACTCCATTTTTCGTAGTAATTTTTTCATTTCCATAACTGTTATTTTCGAAAAATAAAAAAAAAAAGCTGAACAAATCCAGAATCCCAGCTTCCCGCAATTCTTAAAATTCTCCCGCAGTTAGCTTTTAAAAACAGCCAGATTTGACAGCGGAATTGTCAACACTGATCACAGTCACTGCCTCACGCTCATCTCTAATTTGCAGGGTTGATTTGTTAAAGATTAGCCAGAATATGGTCGCAATTACAACATTGTCTAAAATCAGCTAATATTAAAGACCAGAATTCCCAACCACCCGCCAACCCGCAACCACCTCATGCATATCGTGTACAACAACAACTACAATTTAGGAGAACTACACCAATTGGATAACCTGGAGGATGTTTATGCCAAACGTTTGATTTTAGGCTCATTCTCCATGTTTGTAATATTCTCATACCTTAAACTACTTTACATACTCATTGCAATCTATTTGGCCCTGCACCATTTGCATTATTGAAACGGAATTGGGAATGTATCATTTTGTATCGGAGCAGACACCAGAACTGCGACTTTCTGAGCAAGCCCTCGTCAGCAGTCGGCAAACGCAATATCTGAAGAGTTTTCAAGTTGAGGCCGTGGAATTTCTATATCAGCGGCTGAGCAAACAAGAATTTTGCGTTTACAATGATGAGAGCGGTCTGGGCAAGTGTGCTGCGGTATCAGCCCTGCTGAGTGCCCTACAGTCCACACATAAGAAGACACTCATTGTGCTGCAGAATGATGATCAATCCTTGATTGGTTGGCAATTCCATTTGAGTGTCTTGACGGATTTGTCCGTCTATGTTTTGCAGAATGTTAAGGGTAAGTTGTGGGCTTACCAAGAGCAAGAGTGGAGGGAGATTAACCTTTCTAACTTTCCATCCAGACACCACCGACTCCCCGCACAGTGTGTATCTGGCCAAATGGAGCATTCTGCGTAGCATAGGTGATCTCAGTCGACTGAAATTTGACCTAGTCATAGTGGATAATCGTGGTCATACCTTGAATAATAATTTTTGTACCTCCATGTTGCTCAAGCAATTCGAAAGGAAGGTCAATATTGTGATCTCCAGTGTGGACATAACGGTGAGAGCATAATCTAAGTCAAGTTCAAGCTTATACTAAATCTCTGTTTTTAGTCCGATGTGAAGCTATTGTATAACATACTTCGCCTGGGTGGCCGTCTGGAGCAGCAGTATAAAAGTTTTCGCAGTTTTGAGCGTAAATTTCATTTGTCTGATGCTCAGGAGGTGTTAAAAAAGCGTGTGGATCTGGAGGAGTACTACAAACAGCGTGGTTTTCTAGGCGAATATATAAAGTAAGTGGCCTTATATCTAAGCATACTCTTCTAAGGGCTAATTGTGTTTCGTTTCAGGGATTTTCGTTTGCGTCGTTATCGTCATCAGTTTGATCAGTTTTTACCCTTGGTCACCCATGAGCAATACAAGACAAATCTAAATCTTTGGCTGTCCAATAACAATAGTGAAAGTACTTTAAGTGGCTGCACCATACCCTCCTCCTCCTCCTCAACTGTACGTTCCACGGCGGGCACAGATGAAATAATGGAGTGTCTGATGAGCCTTAAAAGTGAAAGAGAAATGGCACCGGAGCCGGAGAAGCTATCAGAGCATAGTGATGAAGTTATAGCCATGTCACCTTTGATATTTGAAATGTCGGAAACCGACGAAGAGGCTGTGGTAGTTGGCAAGCCAAACCAGGTGGTAACCTTGTCCAGCGATGATTGTGAAATTGTTACACCGCCAACAAAAGCCTCTAAAAGAAAACTTAAAAAACGTTCTCCGGCCCCCAAACCCTTGGAAATAAGTGAATCCGAAATGGAGGAAGAGGTAGTAAAAACCCCACCCAAGACCAGACAACTAAAAAAGATCACAACACCCAAAATCAAAGTGGAGCCCAAAGCCAAACAGGTCACAACGACTCCTCAGTGCCTGCCACGCAGGCAGACACGTGGCATGCAACGTTTAACCCGCTCCGCCGAGGCCAAACTTAATAGTAAATATTTAAATTCCAATATCTCTTTGGAAACCGCCACAGCCAGAAAAAAAGTGTCCAAAACTTCACCCCAACAACAAACACCCAAGACCAGCAAAATGATGAAAATTGAAGCTCAACCTCCACAAACTCCCAAGACCAGCAAGAAGGAAGTTACAAAAACGCCCCCACGAAAACGTGGACGTCCTTCTAAGCCTCAACCAGCGACTCCTCAATTGCTCAGCTCCAGCTCCATGTCTTCGGAATATCTACAGTGTGCCCAAAAGGTGCCTGAAAATTTGGAGGCCTTGGATTTGCCCTCATTTCGCATACCCTTTACACCCCAGCCCACGCCCACCTTGTTGTTACCCTCGGCTTTTAGTCTGTTAAGCAATTCCGAGGTGGCCATTCATACGCCACAGCATGATATACTGGTCATAACCAGTTCCCAAGATGAGGGCTCTCAACCACCCATGCAAAGTCGTCGTACCCGCGCCTTGAAGCGAAAACGGAAGGAATCACCACCTATAACTTCAGTAAGGAGCTCTAATTTCGGCTTGGTCATCTCGCAGCAGCGAAAACATAACAAATCACCGGATATATTTAGCAACTGTTCGGAACAGTCGCAAATGGCTTTAACCCAACCTCATCCGCCCTTTGAGGGTTTCAAAATCTTTGGCTCCGAGGTCAAGCAGCTGCAACAGCAACATGCCTCGGCTGCAGCCAAAAAGAAAAGAGAACGCTCGTGTCTGGACATTTTGGAGCAAATGTTTCAACCGCGTTCGCCCGAGAAAACACCACAACAACAAAACACCCAAGTGTTGCCCAGCTTGCCCATTACCCAACGACGTCGCACTTTACTGCTCGAAGAGGAGGACATCTTTGAGATCACACGAAATGGTGAATTTGGCAATCGTTTGCGTGTCAATTCGGGCGGTGAGGTCTCACCCGTGCAGCAGCAACAACCACGCTCCCCCCAGCAATCCAACAAGATTACCAACTATTTGATTAGCTCCGGAGCTGCACCCACTCAGGCGGCCACAAATTTACGCAAATCGCCCAAGTCCATAAAAAGTACTCAATCCACCAAATTAACACGCTGGTTTGGTACATCATCAGCCACCACACAACAGCCAGCCAGCTCGGGTGAATCCCTCAGTGCGCCCAGCACACCTGTGGTGCCTTCCACCAGTGTCCAAGCGGCACGAGCCGCACGCAGTGCGGGTCCCAGCAAACGCAAGAGATTAGACCTCTACAAGTGATCAAAGATCGCTCAACTAACACAACAAAAAAAAAACAAAAAGACTTAACTCAACTGAGTTAACAAACATCGGCAGGACTAATCCTGATTTTAAGCATGATTTTTTTTAAATTATTAAGGGAAATGGTTTAATGTTAACCAGCTAAACATTTAGCTAGCCAATTTTAGTTGAAATTCAATTATTTTTGCACAAAATATGAAGTTTTTAATAAAAGAAAAAATCAATAAAAGAGAAAATGAAATTGATCAGGTAAAGGAAGTTAATAGGGCTTCATTTCAATTTAGTGATTCAGTAATAGAAGAATACAAACGATTTCAAGTATAACGAAGTACTTATCATAGTCTGAAAAAATTACTCTAGCAAGGAAGGAACTTAAAAACTTGGCCCTCTTTTTTTTATCATTCCAATCCTGCTATAAAAGGCAGAAGCAGGGACATTATCAGCAGTGGCTAAGGCGGCAATTGCGTTTTCGGGAGAAAACTATTTGTCGTAGGATTTATCGATGAATTTCGCTGCCGAATGAATTTCGAATTAACCTGGAAAATCGTGGACATTTTACCCGTATGAATGATGTAGCTTCAGTAACCAGTGGCAAGACCAAGTTTGAAATATAAACGACTTGCGGCTACTACTAGCAACCTTTGTGATCGTTAAGAACCCTAGAAGAAGAAGACCTATGAATCTGGTGAGTCATACACTTAATTACTTAAAGCTTGGTCTCATTTTAAAGTTTAAATCTCGATTCTCGAAGCGGTTCCTAAGCTTCTTGAACACAAGTTTTAGATTCGATCCTTGGCTCTCAACTTCTTGGTTCCTTTCTTTTGGAAAAAAATTTGAATATATCAACCAAATTTGGCTATGTTTTTAAGTGTATATTAAATTAATTTTTCCTATCCAACAAAATTCCAAAATGGCGGCACAAGATTCATTCTTCTGTGACGTGATGTTTATAAAAATAAAAGAGAATCTACATACATGAGTATTTCCACACAGAAAACGAGAAGGCAACTGTGCCGAAGTTTTAATACACTTGAAAAACTTTACTCCAACTGATTTAGCCGGTAAAATATATATAGGATATAGCTATCAGATATTTAAAATTTTTAAATCATTGATAATAAAAATTTGATTTCATAAAAAAACATTTCTTAGAAAACACATTTTCCAACCGATCGGTCCTATGGTAGCTATATGCTATAGTCCTCCGATTTTGTTTTTTTTTTTATTTATGTAAATGCATTTAAATCTTATATATACCAAGATTGGGAACGCACGATAGAAAACAAAAAAGTTTTCTTACTAGAACTAGTTTTTTGACCAACCGTTTCTATGGGAGCTATATAATATAGTCATCCGATTTTGATCAATTTTTCCAGAATTGTGTGAAAGCATATAAAACTAATAAATACCAGGATAGGTGACGCTACGATGGAAAACAAAAAAGTTTTTCTCACTAGAACGAGTTTTTTTGACCGATTGTCCTATGGCAGCTATATGATATAGTCATTCGATCCGGCCGGTTCCGACATATTAGTTGCGTGCAGTAAAA
>JAEIFT010000701.1:0-108099 GCA_018904225.1 Lordiphosa mommai
GATGTTTTTTAAATCTGTGATGTAGAAAACTAAATGTTGCCCTTTATTCCGAAAATTAATAAGCAAAAATAGTAACATTTGAAAGAATTTTAGAGTAACACTCTTTCATTTTGTATCCAGTTAAAACTTAGATTATCTGACACATAACAGCTATCACAAGATAAGAAATAGGCCCTTAATAGTGCAAAAAGGTTTATGTCCAAAACAAAATGTATTTCATACAATCGACTTTAAACCCGGCTTAAATTGTTGACTTTACGGATTATTACCCATTCTAGAAAGTATAAAAGAAGACATACCAAACTTCTCGGAATAATTGACTTTTAAATTAGAAAATCTACCCTCAAAGTGGGAAAAATGCGAATACTGTTGTATGGAAACGCTTTTGGTTTTAAACCGATAAGCTTCAAACTAATTATCACAACTCTAAATTTCTTATTTCAATATTTTTAGGAGGTTACGATTTAGGAAATTGTTATGTATGTAATATATGTATGTATGTATAACAACAATTAAAAATACCAAATTAAAAAAAAAATAAACAAATTTTAAAAAATATAAATAAATTTAAAAAAAAAAAACATAATAAAAAAATGCTTGTTAAAAAATTAAACAAAATAACAAAAAACGAAAAAGTACTACAAAAAAAAGGAGAAGGCAAAGCTGTGGCGAAGTTTGAATACACTTGAAAATGTTTACTCCATCTGATTAAACCGGTAAAATATATAAAGGATAAAGATATAAAATATTTAATATTTTTAAATCATTGATAATAAAAATTTGATTCCATTAAAAAATACTTTTTCTTAGTAAAACACATTTTTCGACCGATCGGTCCTATGGCAGCTATGGTCTGCTAGAGTATCCGATTTACAAAATCTTCAGAATTGTGTTGACGCATATAAAACTAATATCTGCCAAGATTGGTGTCATTACGATAGAAAATAAAAAGTTTTCCACTAGAACTAGTTTTTTGGACCGACCGTTTATATGGCAGCTATATGCTATAGTCATCCGATTTTATAAATTTTTTTCAGAATTATTGTGAAAACATATAAAACTAATATATACTACGATTGGGGACCACAACGATGGAAATCAAAAGTTTTTTCTCCAAAGACTTATTTTTCGACCGATCGTTCTATGGCAGCTATATGATATAGTTATCCGATCCGGCCGACCCCGACATATTAGTTGAGTGCAGCATAAAGAAGACTGTGCAAAATTTCAACTCGATAGCTTCAAAACGAGGGACTAGTTCGCGTAGAAACAGACAGACAGACGGACAGACAGACGGACGGACGGAAGCGGAAATGAACTCGGCTCCGTCCTGATCAAGAATATATATAGTTTATGGGGTCGGAAATGAATATTTCTACGTTACAAACTTCTGGGCAAATTAATATACACTTTTTCAAGTGTATAAAAAACATAAAAAAAATTTAAAAAATTAAAGAAAAGCTGCTAATGTTTTGGTGCCGTGCTAAGTTGTTTATGTTGTGAGAAAATGCAATTACTTAACCTCGAGCCGACAAATTGTCTAATAACCATTAGAAAGTTCCAGAATACATTACAAAAAATTTTTTAATTTAAAAAATTTCAAAAAATAAAAAAATATTAAAGATCATTTTTTTAAACCAAATAAAAATAAAAATGAATAAAAAAAGAGAAGGCGCAAACTAACTAACAAAAACTAAAAAACTAAAAAAGAGAAATTTTCAATAATCTAGTACAATATCATTTTCCAATCGGTTTAGTAGTTCAAAATATGTTGCCAAAAACGATTATTACTAGATTGGTAATTTAAAAAACAATTAAAAAATAAATTTTTATTATCAGAATAAAAAATTAAAATTAATTAAAATTTTTACAACAAAATTATTTTTAACTGTTATTCAAATAATTTTTATTAAAATTTAAATTTAACTGTTAAAACAAAAATTTTATTTAAAAATTATAATAAAACAATTTCAAAATTTTCTTGTGATAAAAATTGCAAATAAAAATTTATTCCATTTTAGGAATCGCTATTCAAAATTATGAAGATTCATGTTACTTCATTTCATCAGGATCCATTTTTCGTAGTAATTTTTTTTTTTTTAACTGTTATTTTCGGGCCCTACAAAAATGTGCTAAATTTTTTTTCTGCCTCTTTTTAGCTTTAACTTTTAGTTAATTTGGGCAGTAAGTGTTAACAGTAGTACAAAGCCAAATCTACTGAAACAAGTGCAGGCCAAAGCAATTAGTAAGCCAGAATGCATGTTTCGGTTAATAAGCAAAGTCATAACTTTTATGTATATAAAACTTATATGAATATGAACTCATACGCTGTCATCTCTTTTACACACTCTAATGACTTAACTAATGCTCAAGTGTGTGCACCCCCTCTCTATGTATAGAAATACCCTCCTAAGGGGGCGTCATACAACAACAACTCCCTTTTCTCTGTATGATTCATGCTACACTTACTACATTAAACTAAATATTAAGCGAATACATAAATACATACACATATATATATATAGAGTAAGTGTATGTACTACAAGTATATAAAAAGTCACCCTTGTTGCTGTAAGAACGCCTCACGGGACTAAACACCGTTTGAGCAATTTTTGGCTGCATTGTAGAAAGAATTTTTGTGAGCCAAAAATATTTTCTTTCCTCCTCCTTCTATGCGAAATAAAGCGGAAAAGCATTTGCAGTTCCCATACGAGGGGTTGGCAATTGATTTGTACAACAAAATGCTTCCGCCAACAACTTGCCTCGATCCCGATCCCGCTTCTGAATTTGTTGCCGATTTGGAGTGTGGCATTTACCATTTCCGACTTCAAAGTAGAGGCAAGTCTGGTTGTTTTTTTCTTTTTTTGCATTTGATGCCACATTTCCGGCAAGCCATCTTGTTGCACTATTTCCAGAAACACACAGACACAAAATGCTGCTGCCGCTGCCGCCGCTGCTGCTGCTAATGATGATCCCCCGTTTGATGTCGAAGCATGACCAAGTGAAGTCATCAAACACTGAGACGCAATAGGGCAAGTAGAATGACCATTTGTAAACAATATTTTGGACTAAAACTTCAAAGTAATTTTCCCAAAATTAGTTAAGCATAATTTGAATACAAAAAGCTTAAAGCAACCAATGGACCAAAATAAGGAAAATTGCCCACCGCTGGAAGCATGAATATGGAGCTAAAGTCGGATCTACAACCACCAACATTAGAATATTCCAAATCAGTGATAATTGATTGTGCCAAATCTAAGTATAAAATTCTCATTTTAACTTGACGGACAACACGAGTTATCGGGTTATCGATAACAAATCAGATTAATCAATCAGTCAAGAAGTATTGCCAGCTTCGGCTGCCCTTCTTTAACTCTTCTTTACAAACAAAAACTTAATAAAGCAAACTTCGAGTGGCAACAAGCGTGTGCGATGGTGCAATAGTTCGCTCTAATATGAGCTTTACCAAATCTACTGTTCAAACTGTACGGGAAAATGAAACAAAAATAAAAGAACTGTTGAAGAATGTGGGTTCTGTCAAAAGAACTATTAGGTACACGATAAAAACTAAAAAAACAGCATATTACAAAAATACGTTTAGTCAGTGATAGACCATGTCAAAATGTAATCTTTTGCTAAACGTTTGGATATTGCAATCGCCCGATGAGTCAAAAGGCTACAAGCTTATTTAAAGCATTGAATGAGACCCCATAGTCAAGCCGTGGATTGGTTCGACAAATTCAACTTACATAGCATAAGGTTGAAAGGAGAGGCAGAAAGAGCTCCTCTGTCGATGCAGCGAATGAATACACACACGTTTTAAAGGAGATCATCAACAGTGAAGGTTAATAAATGGATAATGATATGATACAAGAATGCCAGACAGGACAATTCGTGGACATTATTTCTTGGTCCCAATGCATCTGGTGATCACAGAGTTAAGCCTTTATTGATAAGTCATATTTGTTCAGATTAACTTTAATTTAAATACAATTTTTCAATTAATAATAATAAATATTCTTAAGGAACAAAACTCATATAATATAAGCTTTAATTTGAAAACCTTGAATCACTTAACGGCTATATTTCCCAGTTTTTCCCGTTCCCAGTTAAGGCCGTTAAGTGAGGTATGGATGTACTAGCATTTGCGCTTATATTTGACACTCGTCGGGGTCACCATTAATCTTTTAAAAGAATGTAACCTTGGCTCGTTTTGTACGTATCATTATTAGGACGTTGACGTACAATGCACATCTTCATGGCCCCAGCGACACCAACCAAGTCACTTGCATAACTCAAAAATAGCCAAGTTAGACGTTGCTTCCGGGTTTTTGAATACTTTTTGGGTTCTTTTTCGTTTACGGCTTTTTATGCATTTTAGAAAAATTAAAATAATTTTGATAGGATCAAAATTCTGTATAAGACTTTCTCGAAATGTACGTATGTGGACTATCTCAATTCCTTTTCTTATGAGGCTTGGTTTCAGCATGGACCTTCCCAGCCAAACATATTCGGAGCGCTTCCAAACTGGTTTAAAAATAGGACTCCCTCAGCTACACTTTTTAGGAGTGTTTATTGAGCGCTCTTAGTAGAAGTGAAACGGGAGTAACTAGCAAACACCTTTTAGGAGTGTTTATAGAACGCTTCTATGTAGGAGTTAAAATGGGGTCCACAAGAGAACCGCATGAAAAGCGTTTATAGAGTTTTAAAATTCGTAAATTGGCCGAGTTTTTAATTTTCTAGGATTTTTTAAGCATTTTCACCGTTATCCAAGTTTATTCGATAAATATTGATGGTACATAAAATTGGGA
The DNA here is from genome assembly GCA_018904225.1 of Lordiphosa mommai. Lineage (NCBI taxonomy): Eukaryota > Metazoa > Arthropoda > Insecta > Diptera > Drosophilidae > Lordiphosa > Lordiphosa mommai. The sequence continues at coordinate 4,812 of JAEIFT010000701.1, forward strand.
GTGGTGCAAGGGTTAGTGTGTAAACCTACTGTAAGGGAGATCCCGCCTTAGAACATTTAATAAAACAAGTTTTTTTCTTTAAAACTTTTACACATCCGACACCTTTACCAGCTATTGACAAAAAACAACTGTAAAGAAGTGTAAAAAAAATTTTAAACTTTGACGCCTGATTTGGTAGTAAAAACTGCACAGAAGCCAAGAGATTGAGAGAAGTTCGGCATGCCCACAATTTTTTTTTAGAATTTCCTCTTCGGATAATTATTGGAGCCCAAAAGTAGACCACAAAAACTCCGTCAGAATTATCTTAGAATGATTGACGGTGTCCTTTTTAAAAAGTCATATTCAAATAAAGGAGTCCGCTAGGAGTTCTTGCGGATTAAGCGAGTGAGCATTCTGGGACTCAGAAATCAATCTTTTAAGGAGTCTCTGTCTAAAGTCTAATTTTACAAACGAATGAAATGTTTATTGAGGTAATTGCAAAAAAAAAAAGTTTATGAACAAATATCAAATATAAAATCTATCAATGATGTTATTATCCAGAAACCGGTCCGCGAACCGAACACAAAGATTATTCATGGGCTCGAACCGAACCTCTTCCAAAATTTTGGTGGTTTGCAGCAGCCTTGGTTAAAAAGGCCTTTTTCTTCGGCGAATAAGCAACTTTGGGACTCTTTTAGGAGCCTCCCTAGGAGGGTATGGGGAGTCCTTTTTCTCTTCTTTGTACCTATTTGACTGCCCCCAAAAGTAAGCAATGCAAATGGTATAATAATGCCTTGTCTTGCAACAGCCGGCCCCTAGAAGTATGCATTAGAAATTATATTTCATAATTGCTTTGAAAACATAGCCCCAAAAAGTAGGCAATACATATTAAAGTTCATTTATTTCAGAAAAATACTTTCTTCTTTCCCTTGAGTAAGCGGTATACCGACTTAATTTTTAGTGCCTTAGCAAGTCAATTTGGCTTAGTTTTACAGGGGGAGATAATTTTGAAAATTGAATCAAATTGACTTAATCAGATGTATTACTCAATTAGAACCCATCCTTCATAATACACATTCACCCTTTGACCTTAAGCGTTTGTTAATTTATGCAAATTTTCAAACTGAAAATTTTTGCTTTGACCGTAACGAAGGGTGTCAATTGCATTACGTTGCAGGCAGGCAGGCAGGCAGGGGGTGGGGGGATGCACACATAATTGAAAGAGCCGTGAAACCGCTTCAACCAACCCATGTGTGCAAACAAATTTGTAATCAGCTACGTTTGGTGTATTTTTTTTTTCAAGTGTTTCTGTTACTTCAGTTTCTTGGCCCAACTTTTGGCACGTGCCAAGTAGTAGAAGTGGCTGAGAGGCGTGGCTGTCTTTATCTGCACAATGCATCGTTGGCATTTATCTGCATTTAATTGCCTCGACATTCCCCTTGTCAATTTGAAGCTGTGTTGCCCCATCATGCCCAACCTTCGCCTCATGGCAACAATTTTTCGTTAATTCCCTTACAATTTCACCAGTTCATTTTTTGAATGCCTTGAAACAAGTCTGAAGTCTGATTATCCCACATATCAGATAAACATACTGTCATACATATGTACAAAACGTGACTTTCGGACAACACTCGGTGTTTTGTAGTTTTTTGTGTATGTGCCCAAGCGACGAAATACTTCTGGTGTTCATTTTTTTTTTTTTTATCGAAATGAAAGCATTTCAGGCCTAACCCAGGTGAGTTACGTTACGCGTCAACAATTCAAATGGCCATTTTCAATTGAAATCGAATGCATGGCAAATGCCTTCATCAATGCAATCGAACCGAATTGAGCCGGTTCGCTGCCGGTTTTGAATTCGTGCCGTGCCAAGTCGTGCCCATTCCCATAATCCCACTTGTATGTTTTTTAATATGGTAATTGCTCAACAATAAATACATTTTGTTAAGGCCAGAAAGAGAGAAATACATACATACTACACATACATAACTTGTACATTTAATAGTCAAGAACAATGACAAACTTACAAAACGGTTAAATTATTTCTATCATAAAAAACTTAAGCTACGTGCGCTGACCAAAGATTTATCTAACATATACTATGAGGGGTGCATGACGAAGGGCAAAAAGTCTAATGACAAAATTTTATAACTAAAAACTGGGAAAATTAGAAACGTGCCAAATGCTTACATGATAAAATTTTAGGTTTTGATGCCTTGAAAAAAAAAAATGAAATTAAGAGATTAAAAGAAATATAAAGGGTGGCTAATGAAAGCTGCTACCAAAAAACAAGTAAGAAATTCGGTCAAGTTCATGTACTCAGAGAGGGGGAGAGCAACAATTGGTGAATGCAGATAAAAAGAGAATCAAAAACAAAACACCACAACACTAGCAATCAGAGAATAATACCGGACCCGTAACCGAAATAAACCGTTTAAAGCCAGGTACCGATATCGAAACCGGAACCGATATTAAAAAATTTTTTGAGAACCGAAAACCGTTAACCGTTATAATAGGAACCGAAAAAAAAACACCGTAACCATTCTTACTATTTATAAGATTCATTTATGATTATATCAAATATATAATTCTACTGGTAAAAATAGCAATATATACACTCAGAAAAATGTCTTCATTTTAGAAATTCGCCCTTAAAAAAAAACCATAATCAAATTCTCTTTTTAAGATATATCTATATATATAAAAGAGTTAAAACTGACTGACTGATTGACTGATTGACTGACTGATTGACTGACTGATTGATTGTTTGACTGACTGATATGACGATTGACTGATTGACTGACTGATTGACTGACTGATTGACTGACTGATTGACTGACTGATTGACTGACTGATTGACTGACTGATTGACTGACTGATTGACTGACTGATTGACTGACGATTGACTGAATGATTTGACTGTTGACTGACTGATTGACTGACTGATTGACTGACTGATTGACTGACTGACTGACTGATTGGTGACCCTTGCACAGGCCAAACCGTTAGAGATAGCAAGCTGAATCTTTTACAGTAGTTGCATCTTATTCTGAAAGTGAGTACTAAGACGGGGTTTTGGAAAATTCCGCCGGGAAATGTGGAAAATTCACAGAGAACTGTTGTATGAAATTTTATTGTTTATCATCCGATCAGCTCCAAATTAATTTTTAAAAAATCGAAAAATTTTCCCGAAAAATTAACCCACTACACCCCCATGGGTGGAAAATGGGTTTAGTGATTAGTTTCAAACTCATTTTCAAAGCTAATCAATTTAAAAGTCAGTCCCATGTGTGTTCTACCCACCCGCTTTCGACCCTAAAACGACCCAAATCGTTGATAGGCTTTGGGATCAAAAACGATTTGTAGAATACATAGAAGGTGACTTTCCAAATTTTGAAAAACATTCTACCCAAATACGAAAATGGTCGAAAAACTTGTTGTTTTAAGATCTTTTGTTTTTCATCCGACAACTCAAAACTTATTTTCACTTTTGAAAATACGAAAATTTTCAAAAAAATTCTTGAAAAAAATGTTTGTCCTCCCTTCGATTCGGACCCAAATTTTTTTTGGAGAAAATTTCAAAAATTGTATTCACTTTTGTTGGAAAATTTACCCACCCATATTTCAAGCTGCAAATACAAAAATTTAAAAACACCTTACTTTGAAAATTTGGAAAATATTCCACGAAAGACGTGAAAATGACGAAAATTTTTTTTTTTTACGATCAGCACCAAATTTATTTTTAAAGCTTTAAATAAATAAAATATAAAATATTAAAACTGAAATATTGAAAAATTTATTTCAATTTGATCGAATTCAAAATATTTTTATATTTTTGCCCTAAAATCGGAAAAAATAGGCAGAAAAATTAATTTTGTATTAGATTAGCTGTAGAGATTAGCTTTTGAACTCTACATAACAAAATGTTACCAACGGGATTTTCCAATTTTAGAAAAAAATTTATATATGGGCATTTCTTTTCTGACGTGACGTGACATTCGTACGATAAAATATCAAAAAAAATATGAAAGAGACAAGTTTTAAAAATTTTTTTTATATTTTGGTAGTAATTCAATAGCACTTTATTTAGAAAAAAAATTACAAAAATCGGCCCAGAGGATTCAAAGAAATCAGTAAAAATATGCCCTGACGTGACGTTACTTAAAACGGAAGTGGGTTTTGACTCGGACTTACAAAATTGCAAAACTCTGCGAATTGAGAAACTCTTTTTGTATGAAACTTTTTTTCAGTAGTTTTTAGAATAATATAAGTTTATTTTCCAATTTACCAAATATAAATCTCATCTCTCGTTCTTTTTTTATTAGCTTCTTTATATCTGACGTGACGTTACTGACGTGACGTTACTTAAATTTTCATTTGGCAATTTTTAGGTGAAGAAAATTTTTCTTAAATTATTCAACGCAACAAAAAAATCAATTTTAATTGTAGCTAAATTTTGCGAAAAGAGTGGAATTGCTTAATGACTCTGAGAGCTGTAAATCGAAAAAAAAAAATGCACTGAAAAACTGGCCAAAACGTAAATTTGTACTTTCTAACCCGATAAATCGCTATCTGTACAAAGGGGAAGTACTCTTTAATAAATTTAAATGAAACACTTTTAATGAACTTTTAATTTGCATATTTACTTTTTCTAAATCAAGTAGGAAACAAAGTTTGTTTGTCGTTCTTTGAAGCGATCTATAGTTGTGTTTTTAATCTTTTAAAATATTTTTGTAGAATTCTCTTTCTTCTATTGTTTCGCTCCCCTCTATGAGTATTCGTACACTGAAAAATTTTTTTTTTTATAAATTGTAAATATTAAATTGAAAAGTTCCTCCGATCCCAAAACCCGATTGTGTTATTGGACGAATAACTTCGTATTTCCATTAATCTTCAATCGACTGTCTTGATAACAAAATTCCGGATTCTCTAATCGTTTCTTGAAAATAAGAACCTTTACAAATTCCGAACAATCGAATTCGGAAATGAGAACAGGCCTGATGGTTTTCTCTCTATCCTGTGCAAAGGTAAAAGACCCCCCTTAAGTATTTGATCATAAAAAAAATTACATAAAAAGCGGGACAATATTGTCCATTAAGCTGTTATTGAAACATCAAGGATGACGCATACCTTAATTTGTAAGCAAAACATTGAAAATAAATATAAAATAAACGGAGTTTGTGTTGCTGATAAGAATTTTGGAAGGATGATGACATCACACACCAAATTGAATTTATGTATGAAATGGCAATGTGGTGGTATAAAGTACATGATTCCTAAGTTGATAGGTTTACAGAAGTTAAGTATCGGGGGTATCATTCTGGACTCCAAACTCCGAGTGAAGAATTGAAGAAGACACAGAAAAAAACATCATTGACCAAGTGAAACTTAGCCGCAACTGTGACCCACGAATTTTCATTCTTATTTTTAGACATCTTCGGGAAATTCTTCTATTGTAGTTCGAAGCAATATATACTGCATCTCTGTGTGGCTATCTCCGATTTCTGTCTATATTGCAACTTCTCAACTTAAAACAAAAGTACAATATGACGTGGGTTTTTTGTTTTTTTTTTGCCTCTTCAAGGTCTGGCCAAAGCTTTAAAGTTTAAACTAAAGTTGATTATCCACAAAAGAATCAGCAAAATATGTTGGAATTTAATTAGAGGAAGGGTAAACAATAACAACATTTCAATAGAAAGTTGTTGCAATGACCAAATCGGTTATATATATGTATATATATATATAGATGAAGAAGAAGAGCTTACCTGTAGACAAAATGCTGCCAGAAATGTTAAACTCCAAAGCCAGCGATGTTGTTTAACAGCTTTTATGGCTGTTGTTGTTGTTGTTGTTGCTGTTGGAGCATGTTGTTGCCTTTTGAGTCGAATTCTGGTTGTTGCTTTGCTTAGCTGGTACAACATTTTGTAGCCGTCGTTGTTGTTATTGTGAATTTAGTTTAGCTCCCTTTTTTTTATAACAATTTGGTTGTGGTTCAAAGTGATATTTTTTTTTTTTAAATAATTTTATTTTATTTAGTTTCTTTTAATTTTGGACATTTTAAAAACAATTTTAGTTTTTGCCTTTATTGAATGCATTGTTAAACCAAATTTTTTTGGGGTTTTTTTTTTTTGTTTTTTTCCTTTTTTATTATGGTTTATAAATGGATTTTATACGTTTTATTTCATTTTTTTAATGGCTTAAAAGAAACTGAACATGAGCTTGAGCTTTCAAGCCGCTCTCTCTCTCTCGCTCTCGCACTGTCCCTGATGCAAAAACAAGGTGAGGCAGTTGGGCAAATATATTTTTAGTGTGGGTTATTTACTTAAGTGGATAAATGTTCTTGCTTTTTAAATACTTTTTTTAATTTCCTTGTTTCTAATTTGTATAATCCATCTTTTCTTTAAATTTTTTAAGCTTTCCAAAATAAAAAGATTTTAAAAAGTCTCCTCAAAATAATTATTTTATAGAGATAACCTTCTGTTATTTACTGTTGAGCCATTTTCCAGTTTGGAAAGCGGAAAATAGGTCACAGGGGGCTAGATTTAAAGATAAAAGAGAGTCCGACTACAACAAAATATTGAAAATATAGTTTTTCTGATTCTGAATCATATGACTGAATATACTGCAATTTTAAATATTCTTAGATCTGGCATTCAAATTTTCTAGGGGTACAAATGTACCCCAAGGATGGAGGTTAAGTCGAAAATGTTTGAATATTCTTAATTTTGGCATTCAAATTTTCTGGGGGTACAAAATGTACCCCGAAGACGGGGATTAAGAGGATAACCGAATACTTTTCTAGGGGTACAAATGTACCCCAAAGATGGAGGTTAAGAGAAAAATGTTTGAAAATTCTTAAATTTGGCATTCAAATTTTCTGGGGGTACAAATGTACCCCGAAGACGGGGATTAAGAGGATAACCGACTACTTTTCTATGTACCCCAAAGATGAAGGTTAAGGGAAAAATGTTTGAATATTCTTAAATCTGACATTCAAATTTTTTGGGGTACAAATGTACCCCAAGGATGTAGGTTAAGAGGAAAATGTTTGAATATTCTTAAATTTGGCATTCAAATTTTCTTGGGGTACAAATGTACCCCGAAGACGGGGATTAAGAGGATAACCGAATACTTTTCTAGGGGTAAAAATGTACCCCAAGGATGGAGGTTAAGAGGAAAATGTTTGAAAATTCTTAAATTTGGCATTCAAATTTTCTGGGGGTACAAATGTACCCCGAAGATGGGGATTAAGAGGAAACTGTTTGAATATTAAAAATTTTGACATTCTAAATTTTCATTTATAAGGACAAATGTACCCCAAGATAGATTAAGAGAAAATTTTTTGTTTTCTTAAGATTTGGATTAAATTCGATTAAGAGGATAACTGAATACTTTTCTATGTACCCCAAGGATGGAGGTTAAGTCGAAAATGTTTGAATATTCTTAAATTTGGCATTCAAATTTTCTGGGGTACAAATGTACCCCAAGGATGGAGGTTAAGAGGAAAATGTTTGAAAATTCTTAAATTTGACTTCAAACTTGGGGGGACAAGACCTGAAGACTTAAGGGATAATCGAATACTTTTCTATGTACCCCAAAGATTAAGGTTAAGAAAAAAATGTTTGAATATTCTTAAATCTGGCATTCAAATTTTCTAGGGGTACAAATGTACCCCAAGGATGGAGATTAAGAGGAAAATGTTTGAATATTCTTAAATTTGACATTCAAATTTTCGTGGGGTATAAACGTACCCCAAACTATTATATACCTTTTTTTCGGTTTTCTAAAGACTTATTAAACGACCCTCGTACATACAAAATTTGTGTGCTACCTTCTCTAAGCTCTCAGCCAGGCCTCACCTTGTTATTGCCTTCATGACACTATCTCGCTTGCTTGCTTGGTCACTCGCTCACTCTCTTTCTCGCTCGCTCTCTGTCTAGCCCAGCTTTTGTTTTGTGCATTTTGTTGCTATAAAACACACACATAAATGTTAATTGATTGCACTAAGCAATATTTCTTTTTTTTTTTGAATTTGCAAATTTTGCTAATTTACCGCTGACGTAAGCAGAGCGGAAAGCTTTTTTTTATTTTTCAAAAAGAAATGAAAAATAAAAACAAACTAACAAAAAAAAAACCCGTTTAGCCAAAAAGCTGCCCTTTGGGTCGCGATCTGCGCTGAGACCTTCAACTTTGCAAAAGAGAGAGCGAGAAAGAGAGAGAGAACGCAGCATTACACCTTTTTACATGAATCTGTAAAATCTTCTAAGTAAACAAAACTAACTCAAAATCCAAATCAAACAACAAAGAGAATGGTAAAGCCAGAGAGCTTTGTTTATTGTTTATTGTTGTAACACCAAACCACAACTTTAAAGCTCTCTTTATACAAAAAAAAAAAAATAAACTAAACAAGTTTTTTCTTGTAAATGTGGGACAAGTTTCTATCATATTATTGACATCCCTTAAATGGAGAAATTTTTATTTTAAAATTCAAAATAAACAAACAAAAAAAAAACACACGTTGATCGGGGAGGGGGGGCGGGGGGAGTGAGAAAGAAAGCAACGGCATGCCAAAAGCGACAGCGACAACGTCTGCCGGTGGCTGCAAGTTGCGTAGGTGTTGTTGTTATTGTTGTTGTTGGTGTGACTGTTGCTGCTTGTTTGCGACGCACCAACTCTCAATTTCTGCTTTTACTTTGCGCTTTGCTGAGCATTTCTTACTTCTTTTTTGTGTTTTACCATGCACTTGGCCAAAAAAAAAAACAAACAACAACAAAAAACAGAAAATAATTTATTTTCTTATTCAACACGCGACAAAAAAAAAAAATTACTGAATTCACATATTAAAATATATACGAAATTTTGATAAACCGTTGCCGAAAAAAAATAACAACAACAACACGAAACGAACACACACAGACGACGCGAGACGACGAAGACGATGATGATGGCGACACGATGGGCAACGGCAACACAGACGGACTTCAGCGAAACACCTGAGCACGCTCACGGCCAAAACTCAACTGAGCGGCAAGTAACGGCAGAAGTGGGTGGGTTTTGTGCCAGTGTTGCAGCTACGTTGCACTGTTACGTTTAGATGTTAGACGTGTGTAGCCCTTAGAACTAGCTCAATAATACGCAAGCCAGTTGGCCACCAACTAAATATTATTTTGAATTATTTTACATTCATTGGCAATAGTCTTTACAATGTCACTTGTTTCGGTGGCCAAAATAATTAAAATAGCTTTCCATATTTTCGCGCAAAAGTAATTTAAATTTGTTAACAATAAAGTCGGTATTCTGTGCTTAGCGGCAAAATAGCTGAACTAGTTTTCAAATAGTAATGATCTAGTCTTGAACCAGTTGTTAGGCACATACTTTAAATTTCGTTTATACGAGGGCATATTAAATCATGATCTAGAATTTAAGGGGTTGCATAAATTCAGCTATATTAAATATAATTTTTATATATTAAAACCAACATTTGTTAATATTATTTGATAATTTTGTTATTCCTTTTAAAAGCTGAACTTCCGAAAGGTCCTACCTCCAATCTTTATCAAACTTTCCGTATATATGTGCATTTTGGGATGCTAATTACGAAAAAAATAGTCAAATAGATGGCGAAAATTAATTTTTTCTGTGTTAGAACCGGAAAAAGAAGATATTCACTTTCGGAAGAATTTTCAAATTCATACGACCGTTAGAAGGAAATGTTTTTTGTGTTTTTCTTAAAAACTAAACGTTTTTTGATAAAAAGTCACAATACATAAAACATGTGTTTCCATTATATTTTCCATTTTTGTCTGAAACATTTCTTCATAAAGTAATATCTTCTAAGATAATTCCAAAAAATACATATTTTTTAGCGGTTTTTTCGTTTTATAACCGGGAAAAATCTATTCACGCCAACTTTGACTATTTTTTTTACGTAGTCAGCACCCCAAAATACATTAAAAAAAATTTTTTTTATTCTGAGGTACGACATTTTCGGAAGTTTATCCCATTTTTTGACCAATCCGACCACGACCACTTCTACCGCCCATATAAGCGTGTGTTAAACTAACTAACTTTAATAACAGTTGCCCAAATTTAGGGAAGCAAAGGCAGATTTTCCCAAAAAATAGACGACAGTCCGCAGTCCCACATCCATGAACGGAACTTATTAAAGAAAACGGTCTAATCCACCGCAATGAAAAGGACATAGAGAGGACAAGAAAGGGACTTTGACCTAAAATTTAGCCCCAGAATATGAAGCCGTACCCCTTTTTGGTGGTAGAATAGCATCAAAGGAGCAGAAACGGTTTAATTATCGAGAAAGTTTTCATTATCTGGGTAAAGACCTTGACGATGAAGTGTGGTTGCGTTTAGCATTATTTTCTTATGCAACAACAAAATTCGAACAAATAGGAGTTGCCCATGCAAAACCGAACTGTGAGAGGGCAACCAGCTCATATTCACGATGTACAAGACAATGTTTTGTATGTGTATATTTATTTAGAAAATTTGACACAAGTATTTGCGTTTCGTGGAGTAGTTCTATGGCTGATCACGCTTAAATAAATACAACAAGTTATTCCTAAAAGTGTACAGATTATTGTGTTATTTATCATTTTTGACCGGTTTTGCCCGTTTTCGAAATGTTTGCTGTTTTTTAAAGCCAGTCTATATTTGGACATTCAACCTCGCTTCCAGATCTTTGTATTTTATTCAGTGTTAGGGAGTACCTAGGTATTTGTACCTAGGTACTTACCTAGATACAAATTTGGTGTACCTTTTACCTTACCTAGGTATTTAAAAATCCGATTACCTTTTACCTTACCTAGGTACAAATTTTCATGTCTCTCAAAAGGTAAGGGAATAGGTACTTTAATTCAAAAAAGAATTTTGTTCTCAGTAACGCCAACAAAATCTAATGGACCAAATTTTTACATTTTTACATACTTGAACAGGCTCGAATATTTTAAATTTGGTCGAACCAGCGAAAGGTCATCATTTTACAGATATTTATATTATTTAAGTCCATGTGACCAAGTGATAAGAGATCTTAGGTCATTTTGCAACAGAAGCCGACAAACTGGATCGACATAAGAGGCACAGAGATAGCTTAAAGTCATAAAAATTGGAAAGCAGTTGAGGAAAATCATTAATGAAAAGAAGGAATAATAATGGATCGATATGAGTCCCTGCGGATCCCCAAAAGAAACGAAAAAGAATGTGCAATGTAAGCCCCAGTTGAAAGAATTTTTAGAATTCTAGGTAAATATACAAGAAAATAAAATATTGCTTTAAATAAATTTAAAATATTAAAATTTGCAACTTTCTTGTTGGATTAAAAATAAATCTTTCGAGTTCCTTTTTATGCGTCCAGAAATTTTTGATTTGATTACTTATTACAAAAGTACCTTTTTAGTACCTTTACCTATATACTAAAAAATTCAGATACCTTTTACCTTACCTAGGTATAATTTTTGGCATTTTCTTTTACCTTACCTATGTAAAAATAATGAGTACCTTTCCAATCACTGATTTTATTTATATTTAAAGTCAATCAATGGCAAACACATAATCAATCAGCTGATTTACAAAGATTTTCACTATAAAAGGGTTGCCACCAAGCTTTTGAAAATTTGTTTTTATTTTAATTTCAAATTATAAAATCGTTGAAAAAAAGTTTGAGGAATTTATTTTTTCCATGTTTCAAGTGTCGAACAGTGTAAACTCAGCCTTACATCATAAACTTTCGCCTCGCATAAACCGAGCCCGCCTTACAATTTCAGGTATTTTGCTTTTTGACCACCTGCGGTCACACTAATTTTCGTTTACATTTACACAAATATTTATTTTCCCCAAGTCGTCATAGTTTACGCTCCACTTAATATTTGTAAGTTTTATTAACTAAATCAGCAGCGCCAAATTCCTCTCACTCTCTCTCTCTCTCTCTTTTTGGGCAGACGCCGCAATGGATCTCGACTGGCAGAACAGTCTGACAGAGATTAAGGATCGTGGGCAATATTTGCTACACTCAGAGAAATGGGCCGATTGTCGCTTTCTGGTGGGCACACCGCCCAATCAACGTGTCATTGCGGGACACAAGCTGCTATTGGCCATGGCCTCACCCGTATTTGAGCGCATGTTTTTTGGCCAATTGCCGGCGGACAAAACGGATCCCATAGTCATACCAGATGTACAGCCGGAGGCATTTGAGGCCATGTTGGAGTACATCTACACGGATCGCATAACAATTGGTTCGTTTGACAAGGCCTGCGAATTGTGCTATGTGGCCAAAAAGTATATGCTGCCACATGTGGTGACACGATGCACACACTTTCTGTGGGCGGATTTGAGTCCCAAGAATGCCTGCCGCGCCTATGAGTTTGCCAAGTTGTTTGATGAGCCGCGGCTAATGCAAAGCAGCATGGATCTTATAGCGGCCAATACACGAGAGGTGCTATCCGATCCCAGTTTCCTGGACATAGAAGTGTCCACCTTAATGGCCATATTGGATCAGAATCGTTTGAACATAGACTCGGAATTGGATTTGTTTAATTGCTTGCTGAAATTTGCCAGCGAGCGGGGCATATTGAATGAGCCAAATGGCCAGGAGATGCAGGATGGTGACAAGGAATCCATTTTACCGGCCAAAGAGTCGCCGGGGGAGGAGTCCTCAACGCAGGATGTGGTGGTGGAGGAAATTAAAATGGAACCAGATGTGGCGGCCATGGTACAGCAAATGCATCAGGATCAGGAGGAGAACAGTGAACAGTTTGAAATGGATCAAACGGCGGTGGCCTCCACCAGTGCAGCCGCCGCCGCCGCTGCTGCCTCGGGCTCCTCTGATGATGTGGTTATTATTGATAGCGATGCCTCTGGCAATGCCAATGATGAGGCAGCCGCTGCAGCCAATATGATTAACATAATGGATGCCCAACGCACTATTTTGGATGGAGCCATGCTGCGTCAGGCTGTCAAAAAGATACGTTTCCTGACCATGACACCGCAACAGTTTGCCGAGGGACCCGCACGCTCCAAGCTGCTGCAGCAGAACGAGGCCTTGGCCATACTCATTAAGATTTCCAGTCCCACCTTGAATGATTGCAATATGCCCGAGGGTTTTTGCATTTCACGCAGCACACGCAACTTTTATGAGTCGGCGCATCGCCAGCGTGAACTGTCCTCCTCATATAGACATGCAGGCGGCACCAGTGCCTCCTCAGCGGCCACTTGTTTTCCGGGCACCGTGGTGCGTAGCGCCAATCAGCCCTTATGCTCCCGCCTGCAACGCTCGGGTGCAGCACCCCCGCTGGGCCTGGATAATGTGCCCATGAATAATGCCGTATTTGGTGGAGAGGAGGGACCGCTGGCCATGAATGTATCCGAATATCCGGGACCCACGGGTTTGCGTTGCTTTGGCGATAGCTTTGAAAATAATGCGGCCAATGGCTCGGCAGCGGTTAATGATCAGGAGGTACCAGCACCTGCAGCTGCAGCTGCAGTGGCTGTGGCAGCCGCCACCGCCGGTGGGGGAGGAGCAGCTGGAGCCTCATCTACGGGCAATACACACAATGATATGCTCAAGACCTATTGCCTGCGTTCATTGACACGACAATTTGATTTCCGTAATACCAGTGTCACGGATTCGGGTGTCACCTTTCAGGTGGATACCAACATTTGGATATTGGGCGTTCAGGTGCCCACCCAGGTCTTGTGCGGCGAGCTAATGACCTCGGCGGGTTTTACGGAACGTTATACCGAGGTTTTGTATGCCCATATACAGGATATGCATGGCTCAAGGATTACCTATACACATTGTACGGCACGTGTGCGTTATGATTCCCTGCTGGATATCACTTTCGATCGTGCCGTCTATATTTATCGCAATCAGATATATAAAATTTATGTCGTCTTTAATAAGATGGGCTGGTATCCCATGTATTCGTGTGTACCGGATGCCATTTGTCATCGTGTGAAATTTATGTTCAATGTGGGCAATCCCACTGAATCCGTGCGAGATGGTTTAATCTATGCCATTATCTTTTCCACACCACAGGATCATCCGCGTCATTTGATTGACTGAGTGGAGGATGAAGATGAAGAAGATGATGATGATCCACCTCCTCCACCTCTGCCCATTGATCTAATTTGTGTATTCTCTGTGTGATAGATGTACGTATTTATCTCTATATATATATATATATATATATATAAAATTAAATTGTAAGTTCCTAATTTAAGTCTAGTGCTTAAGCCTGAAACCCTTGATACCCACTACTTATCCAATTCATGTAATCAAAATGATATCAAATATGGCAAAACATATTCTCTCTGTAATGTGTATGTTGTTGGCATTGGTTAAACAAATAAACTAGTATTTTTGGTCAATATACTAAAACAGAGTTCATTTATTTAGTGCTGCCCATTTTATTTATTTCTTTTGCTTATAACTCGCTTATAGTTCATCTGATCGTTAAATGATCTTTGATGAATCGATAAGTAATAAGGAGTAGAATATATGTCTAGAAGGTTCCAAAAATCTATCTTCAAAATTGTGGGAGATACGAGGTTTTTTTTATATTGCCGGAGTGGCAACTCTATTATTAATCATCTGATCGGAAAACGATGTATGGGGGTTGGATAAGTTATGATGAGTAGAATATATGTCTAGAAGGTTCGACCAATCTATCTTCAAAATTGCGGGAGATACGAGAATTTTTTCAACTTGCCGGAGTGGCCACTCTATTATTAATCACCTGATCGGAAAACAATGTATGGGTGTTTCATTAGTTCTGATGAGTAAAATAAATGTCTAGAAGGTTCGAACAATATATTTATTAAATTGTGGAAGATATGAGGTTTTATTCAAATTGCGGGGGTGGCTACTTTATTATCAATCAACTGATCGGAAAACAAAGTATGGGGGTTCTTTAAGTAATGTTGAGTAGAATATATGTCTTGAAGGTTCAAACAACCCAACCCCAAAATTGTGAGAGATTTGAGGTGTTTCTCAAATTGTGGGGTTGACAACTCTATTATCAATCATCTGATCGGAAAATTATGTATTGGGGCTCGATAAGTAATGATGAGTAAAATATATGTCTAAGAGGTTCGAACTCTCTATCTTCAAAATTGCGGGAGATACGATGTTTTTTTATATTGTCGAAGTGGCAACTCTACTATCGTTCATCTGATTGGAAAACAATGTATGGGGGCTCTTTAAGTAATGATGAGTAGAATATATGTCTAGAGGGTTCGAACAATCTATCTTTTAAATTGTGCAAGATATGAGATTTTTTACAAATCGCCGGAGCGGCTACTCTACTATCGTTCATCTGATTGGAAAACAATGTATGGGGCTCGATAAGTAATGATGGCTAGAATATATGTCTAGAAGGTTCAACCAATCTATCTTCAAAATTGCGGGAGATACGACGTGTTTTTTCAAATTGCCGGAGTGGCAACTCTACTATTGATCATCTGATCGGAAAACGATGTATGGGAGCTCGATAAGTATTGATGAGTAGAATATATATCTAGAAGGTTCGAACAACCTAACTCCAAAATTGTAGGAGATTTGAGGGTTTTTCAAATTGTGGGGTGGCAACTCTACTATCGTTCATCTGATTGAAAACGATGTATGAGGATAAGCAATCATGAGTAGAATATATGTCTAGAAGATTCGAACATTCTTTCTTTAAAATTGTGGGAGATTCAAGGTCTTTTTCCAAAAGCGACCCAAATCGTACCGTCCTAAGTTGCTCTGCTTTGCAAAGCTTTGTGTGGGAACAACTTTTGAGGGATTTGGCTTGTCTGCGAACACACTGTGAAAAACTCGAAATAGTTAGCCTACTTTTAGGCTGAGTATAATAAATGGGGCATTTATTCTATTGAAAGTATGCTATTGTACAACAGTTTCTATAGGATTGTGTTTGGGATTTTTTCAAAGACCACAAAAATGTAACATACTGTCGGGCGGATCGAATATATATACCTATAAAGGGAATTTTCTACCCTTGCGAATGGTTATTTGAGTGTTTTTTTTTTGAAATTCTGGTGAGAAAACTATAAGAGCTTTTTCAATTTGGTTTTTTGTTTTTTAAAAAAAATGTTGAAATTCGAGGGTAGTTCAACAAGTTATCGGCCTGCCCATTAAGGCCTCAAAAAAAAGGTGTAGAGGTGGTGGCCATGATTCCGGGACTCCAGGTTATCGGAATTGAAAACGGTAAATGAGGTTATGATCAGAATTGATGTAATTCTGGACCGTACCTCAATCTTATTTTTCAATATTTTTTTGGAAAAATTGGCGGCAATTTAAAAAAAAATTAAATTTTTTTGTGTAGTTTAGTGTAAAAAAAATATAAAAAAAAGTTTTTCCTCTTGATTGAGGTACGGGCCAGAATTACATCAATTTTGCGTCGATTGCAACAAGGGTGATCAAAATTGACTCCAAAGTGACCGTATTTTCTACATTTTTCAGGGTCACACTGCGCACTTTTGTACAGCTGTTCCACGAAAACCAAAGCAAATCAGTTTTATGGATTCTGACGTAACCTTAATGCAATTTATTTATATTCATTAAGTTACCAGATCAATATCAGATCATTTACTAGAAAACAACCGATATTCTGGTTCACGTTTCAATTTCCATAGTTTATAAAAACTCATTCCATTTTTGTTTTCTCAAAATATTACAATAAATAAATTTAATTTTATTGCGATTTATATAAAAAAAAAACACACGAAACGGAGAACAAAAATAGTGAAATAGTTAGAAAAAGTTTTTACATATTATTGCAACATTTTATGCTAGGAAACGGGGTACAGAAACCAGGAGCAAACAGATACAGATACATACATACAAAAGATGAGCTTTACATATATACAGAGTTGAGTTAAGCGAATAGATAGCTGGATCTACTCTATTTGCCATAGTTGGCGCAACCGCCGCTGGCGTATTCCGGTTCCTCACAGGTCAACGTATGCTCATCAAAGACCTTATCCTCACCGCAGCTTATCAGACGCGGATAACCCTCCACGCAGGTGATCAAACGATGGCAATCTCCCGAGACAGGGAAACGGGGGAAGGGCCAGAAGCGAGCGGCCACCGAATTGGGATCCACTTTGGTGGGGCACTTGAAGCCAACCACAGCTGAGAAGAAGCAAGAGTATAAGGAACTGGCTTTAAAATAAGTCTTATTTAGTTGTTACCCTCGGGATTGCAGTGTTCCAGCAGCTGATCGGGCCAATTGCAGCCATGAATGCGTCCATCATAGGCCAAGCCAGCATCACAGTCCTGCTCATGTGGTTCACCATGGGCGCACTTAATGTAGGTGGTCGAACAATCCTTGGATACCTCATATAAACCAAATTGATATTCACAACCAGGCGATGAAATGGGCGTGGCTATAAGAGAGAGAGAAAGAGCAAAAAAGTGAGAGTTAAGTGAATTCTACTTCAACATACAGTCCATAGCAGCCGGGGGCCGAAGTTACACAGGTTTTTAATACGAGGCGACATAACGCTCGTAAAGAAAATGTATTCGTTCTAGAATTGTTAAGAATTTCGTTCTTGAAAACAAACTAAAATCGTTTCTAATTTGGTGGAGGAGTGTTAAGAAGTAACGGAAGAGAGAGTGCTATCAGCTTTAAAGGCTACAGCTTTAAAAACTCTTGGATAAATAAATTTGGGATGCAATTGGTTCAAGAATTTCTATTTTAGATGTACTTTTAACATTGTACATTCTTGATCCAAGTATGAAATTCATATTTTTTCCATCGTTTTCCGATCAGATATGAACCCCCCGCAATTTTAAAAAAAACCTCATATCTCCCACAATTTTAAAGATATATGCTTCTAATCTTCTAAACATATAATCTACTCATCATTACTTATCGAGCCCCCATATATCGTTTTCCGATCAAGTGAATAATAGTAGAGTTGCCACTCCGGCAATTTAAAAAAAACCCGCAATCTTACACAATTTTAAAGATAGATTGTTTTAACCTTCTAGACACATATTCCACTCATCATTGCTTATCGAACCCCCATACATCATTTCCCGATCAGATGATTGATAATAGAGTTGCCACCCCGCAATTTGGAAAAAACAACCTCATATCTCCCACAATTTTAAAGATAGATTGTTTGAACCTTCTAAACATATAATCTACTCATCATTACTTATCGAGCCCCTAAACATTGTTTTTCGATCAGATGAACGATAGAAGGGTTGCCACCCTCACAATTTTAAAAAATCCTCATATTTTCCACAATTTTAAAAATAAATTGTTCGAACCTTCTAGACATATAATATACTCATCATTACTTATCGAGCCCCCATATATCGTTTTCCCATCAGATGAACGTTAGTAGAGTTGTCACCCCCGCAATATGAAAAAAACCTTAGAACTTCCTCAATTTTGGATTTATGTTGTTCGAACCTTCTATACATCTATTCTACTCATCATTATTTATGGATCCACCATAGATCATTTCCCTATCAGATGAACAATAAACGAGTTATAAGCAAATCAAATAATTATGCTGGGCAGCACTGCCCTTAATCGTGATGGGCAGCACTTACACAGTTTGTAAAAATTGTCAGTTATATACAAACTTTGACTGGTACAGAGTTTTATTACAGTCGGGCTTGACCGACTTTCTTATTCATTCTTCATGAAGTTTTTTGAGAAGCTCTTGCTTGTAGGAAAGAGGTGTAGAGGGACAAGCTTCTCCACTTCACCTCTTTCCCCACAAACAAAAGCTTTTGCAAAAATTACATGAAATTTGCTTCATCGTGTAAATCCCGACTTTTTTTTATACACTTGAAAAGTGTATTTTAATTTTGCCCAGAAGTTTGTAAAGCATAGAAATATTCATTTCCGACCCATAAACTATATATATTCTTGATCAGGACACGATCTTCTACGCGACTAGTCCTTCCGTTCACCGTCTTTCAACTATACTTAGTGATCGTCTAAACTGTTCTAATTAGAAACTTTTTTTTTCCTCCGTACAATCTTAATAGTCCGTCCGTCCGTTGTTTCGGATGACTATATCATATAGCTCCCATAGAACGATCGGTCAAAAACTATTCTGAGAAAAACTTTTTTGTTTTCATCGGGCGTCACAATCTTGGTATGTAAGTTTATATGCTTTCACAAATACAGGAAAAATGTATCAAAATCGGATGACTATAGCATATAGCTCCCATAGAAACGGTCGGTCAAAAAACTAGTTCTAGTGAGAAAAACTTTTTTGTTTTCCATCGCAGCGTCCCCAATCTTGGTATATATTAGTTTTATATGCTTTCACATAATTTGAAAAAAATTTTATCAAAATCGGATGACTATAGCATATAGCTGCCATAGGAACGATCGGTCCAAAAACTAGTTCTAATGAGAAAAACTTTTTTGTTTTCCATCGCAGCGTCATCAATCGTGGTATATATTAGTTTTATATGCTTCCACACAATTTAGGAAAAATTTATCAAAATCGGATGACTATAGCATATAGCTGCCATAGGAACGATCGGTCCAAAAACTAGTTCTAATGAGAAAAACTTTTTTGTTTTCCATCGCAGCATCATCAATCGTGGTATATATTAGTTTTATATGCTTTCACACAATTCTGGAAAAATTTATCAAAATCGGATGACTATAGCATATAGCTGCCATAGAAACGGTCGGTCAAAAAACTAGTTCTAGTGAGAAAAACTTTTTTGTTTTCCATCGCAGCGTCACCAATCGTGGTATATATTAGTTTTATATGCTTCCACACAATTCTGGAAAAATTTATCAAAATCGGATGACTATAGCATATAGCTGCCATAGGACCGATCGGTCGGAAAATGTGTTTTACTGAGAAAAGTTTATTTTTATGGTATCAAATTTTTATTATCCATGATTTAAAAATTTTAAATATCTGATATCTATATTCTATATATATTTTACCGGTTAAATCGCTTGAGTAAAAAGTTTTTTCAAGCTGAAATCTTGCAGAACTTCGCGCACACCCCTCTCTTTTCTTAAATTGAGCTAACTTTTTTATATATCAATCTTGAATTTATAGAGAACATAAAAAATTAAAATATGAATTAGTTCTAATAAAGTCGCACTTAGTCTTTTTATTCCGACCACTTTAAAGAGATAATAAATTTACTGGAGTTTTTCCGGTTCTAGAGCTTCCAATACCCGAACTGAACTGGTTCTAAGGTTTTGGTTCTAGTCTTTTTCCACTGATTTAATCTATTTTCCTAGCGGTTAATAGCTGGTTAAGTTTTCTTTTTATTTTATCAGACGAAGTTAGCTTTTTCTAGTTTATTTTATCAAACGCTTTTAGTTAAGTCCTCTAAAAATAAGATTTGATCGGAATATAGCATTACTGAAAATAGCGATCTAACATTATTCATATCAAAAACTTGAATTTGATGCCTTAAGATTTAATTAATTCATAGTTTTATATCAGCGGTGGGCACAAAATGTTACTGTTCTATATATTTATAAACTTCAATTTCAACTTACGATCCCAGTGACGTCCCTTGCAGTCAACGGCCCAATTGTAATTGCAGTGATTGTGCACCGCTCCTTTGCCATCAAAGAGCAAACCATTCTCGCAGGTTTCCAGCGTTAAAGTTCCATTGGTGCAGAGAAAGAACTGATCACAGTTTTCGGTATGGGCATACGCCTGAACGCCATACTTCTCGGGACATTCGGGTGTGCCCACAGCCAAGGCATGTCCTGTAATTGATTATTTAAAATTTGGATTGATTGAAACCATAAGCATTATGTCAAAAGCGGAAAATGATTTAATTTTAAACTTGAAACGCCATTTCCTTCCTTCCTTCCTTCCGTCGTCGTGCAACTGGTTTGGTTTTGGTAAATTTGTGTGCAAGTGCAAGTGAATGCGGCGGCTTTCGCGCATCTTCGCCAGCGTCTAGCGCGCTGAGACAATGATGTAACCGGCCCCGCTTGGAATGTAACAGGTTAGACCGTATCGTTTGTTTGTTGGGCTATTCAAATAGTTTTCCGGTAAAAGTGTGGAAATGTCAAATTTGGTCTCTAAATAAAACTGGATCAGATCTAGATGGGCTGGTTTTTTTCTTAATTATTAACTGGTTTGACGGGCGATTTGGCATTTGGTTCTGTTGGGTGAGTCAGTTGAAACAAAAGCAAAAGTACCGCCCCAATACCCAATCTCTGATCTGCATGCCAAATGAGGCTAGAGCTGGTCATGTCTCAGGGTTAACAGTGTGCGTGTGCGTGTGTGTGTGTGTGTAACTGAAGCTTAGCCCAGCCTTCGGTCTAATAAACTGGCTTAAGATCGAGGTGAGAACAAAAGAGCTTGAAGCTAATGTTGGAATTTTTTTTTTGAAAGTAAAAGCTGCCATTCAACTCGCAATTGGAAGGTTGCACTACTAATTGGGGCCAAAGTCCCTTCACCCCCTCCCCCGTTAGTTTACACTTACCGCTGGCCAAGCAACCCAACAGGATGATTACACTATTCACTGGCAACATCTTTAAAAAAAAACCGTTTTAAAAACAACAACAACAAAAAAATAAACGGAAACAAAAACCCAAAAAAAAAAAACAAATCACACGCGAAAAAAAATTTGTTAACTTCCGCTGCTTGAGGTTTATACGTTTTAACGGTTACGCGTTCCAAACTCAACTGAAAAGATTTATACCGCGCTGCCAGAAGAAGAAGAAGCAGAAGAAACAGCAGCGACAAAAAAAAAGTTTTGCAAAGCTTTTTTTTTTATATATTTTTTTTTTTTTGGGCTGCTTTGCGTTTGAAATCGGGGGCGTGAGGGTTTGATGTAGGGCGGGGGGAGCAGCAGGGGGGGGAGGGCTGGCTTAGACTGGTATGTATGTTGTCACAGTTTTTGTTTTTCCCCCTCATGCAAAACGTGATTTGGGTTAGAGCCCAAGCCAGCCAGCCAGCCAGCAACCAAGCTGGCCGCCGCATGTGTGATTGTGATTGAAAGTAAAAGGCAAAGCTCGAGCAGGCCGTAAGCTTCATTCATGCTTGCTCTCGTCTCGTCCGTTTGCGTTTGCCTGATTACCGTTACATTGTTAACTATTGCAAAACTGTTGTTGCTGCCGCCGCCGCTGCTGCTGCTGCTGTTGCATAATCCGAGCCCAAAAGCTGCCTGCAGCCATAGCCTGTTTGTTGTTGTTGTTGTTGTTCGTTGATTTTGTTGTGTCTTTCCTCAGGCACTCCAATTTGGTCACACAAAGGGTTAATGGATCTTTAACAGAAATGTATGGTACATACAGGGGCGTAAGCAACAAAGGGGGTACCTAGGTATTTCTTATTACACCTACATACAAATTTTGTGTACCTTTTACCTTATAATTTTTCATTCACCTTGTCAAAAGGTAAGAAATTCGCTACTTCCATTTCAATGAGAGAGTTAACAAATGACTCTTAAGACTCACCTTTAGGGAGTCCTACTGGAACCCGAACCGAAACCGTACGAAAACAACCAATTAAATGTCAGAACCAGAAACGAAACCAGTATTTGTCTTTTTCGAATCCCGGTATTTGGGAACCGTTATTTTGGGAACCAAAATTACCAATTACCCATTATTCTGTACCTGTAACTCTGTACCTTAAACTCTTTGCCTGTACCTATACCTCTGTACCTGTAACTGTGTACCTGTAACTCTGTACACCCAGAGAAATCTAGCACGATTCGGCAAGACTGAAATCTGCTTCAATTTAGTTTTTTTCGTCTTGAATTTTCAAGAAGAAATCTGCTTGAAATCGAGAAAACTTTGTGTGTTTGGTGGCAAGGGAGGTGAGACAAAAAAATAGAGCTTGAAAATTTATGCTTGATTTCAGTATTTTCTTCTTGAATCCAAGAAAATTCTGTCTTGCCGAACTTCTGACACGAAATCTGCTTGATATCAAGCACGATCTGCTCGATTTTTTCTCTGAGTGTACATATAACACTGTACCTGTAACTATGTACCTTGAACTATGTACCTTGTAATTGTGTAAAAATAAAAAATAATAATGATTATAAGAAGAAAGAGACGAATGGCTATCTTACTTATAACATTATTGTAGATTTCAACAAACTTAATTGTGGAAAAATAATAATAATAAAAAAGAAGAAAGAGACGAATGGCTAATTATCTTATTTATAGCATCATTATAGATTTTAATAAACTTAATTTGGAAAAATAAAAAATTAATAATAAAAAAGAAGAAAAAGACGAATGGCTATCTTAGTTATATAACAACAACTTTGATAGATTTCAACAAACTTAATGAAAAAATAATAAAAATAAAAAAGAAGAAGAAAGAGACGAATGGCTATCTTATTTATAGCATCATTATAGTTTTTGACAAACTTAATTGTGGAAAAATAAAGAATAATAATAATAAAAAGAAGAAACAGACGAATGGCTATCTTATTTATAACATTATTATAGATTTTAACAAACTTAATTGTGGAAAAATAAAAAATAATAATAATAATAAAAAGAAGAAAGAGACGAATGGATGTCTTAGTTATATCAGACTCAACAACCTTAGTGGTGGAAAAATAAAAAATAAAAAGAAGTAGAAAGAGACGAATGGCTATCCTATTTATAACATCATCGTAGATTTTAACAAACTTAATTGTGAAAAATCAAAAATAAAAATAAAATGAAATAATTTTAATGTTGTCGCTGGCACAACCAATAAAAAAGAATAATGAAATATTTGAGACCTTTCACCTTAGTAAACTCTCGTTCTATACAAAATTTGAAAAAAGTCAAGGCCTATGTGATGCCTTTAATTTCAAATTAACCATCAGTCGACACGATTTCTTGATTACTTAGTAGGCTCTGTAAATTCCGCTAAATGCAAACATTTTGCCATCAATTACAGGGCAACAAAATGACCAACTTTGTGAGGTGCAGCCTTGTTGATCAAAAATTATGATTAATTAATGTGCACTGAACAAAACTGCATCATCAGTTTTGTTCCATCAGCTCTTGTTTCCACGATATGACGGAAAAACGGATTTCTTGTAAATTTTGCCCTTTCGAATTTTTGTGGTCACAATAGGCATGTATTTCTGAATTTATCTGGCCAATTCGACAGAACACATATCAATGCTTCTGTAAAAAATCAAACGCCCAAAATTTGATCATGCAAAAGGCTCCAAATTGGTCTCTGAAGTCAGACATTTCTCGATTTATGGCAATTTTTACAAAATAAATCGTCTCCCTTAAGCTAGAACGGTTGTTGGATTTCTATTTGATCCATTTCAGCATATAGCCCATGATCTATTCTAATTATGTGATTTTTTTTGCATTTGTACCAGTTCATTTGGCGGAGCTACAGCCTGCTTAAGCCAAAAACACATATTTAATTTTATGGGAGGCCAACTAGATTTTTACCCCAAATTTGTATAGGAACTGTGAAGAGGCTACTTGATTCATCATAGAATTTTATTTATTTACAAGCAGATGTACATTTTTTATAAATTCTGTGTGGAATCAAGTAGCCTTTCAATTGTTCCTATACAAATTTGGAATAGGAATCTAGTTGGCCTCCCATAAATTTAAATGTGTGTTTTTGGCTTAAGCAGGCTGTAGCTTCGCCAAATAAACTGGTAAAAATGCGAATTAATTCACATAACTAGAACATATGATTGGCTACAGGCTCAAATGGCTCAAATTTTAATACACCAACCACTTTAGCTTAAAAGGGATGATTTATTTAGTCAAAATAGCCATAAATCGAGTAATGTCTTACTTCAGAGACCAATTTGGACCATTTTGCATGATCGAATATTGCGCCATGATTTTTTACAGAAGCATTGATATGTGCTCTGTCGAATAGGCCACAGAACTTCAGAAATTCATGCCTATTGTGACCACAATAAATTCGAAAGGGCAAAATTTACAAGTAATCCGTTTTTCCGTCATATCGTGGAAACAAGAGCTGATGGAACAAAACTGATGATGCAGTTTTGTTCAGTGCACATTAATTAATCATAATTTTTGATCAACAAGGCTGCACCTCACAAAGTTGGTCATTTTGTTGCCCTGTGTAATTGATGGCAAAATGTTTGCATTTAGCGGAATTTACAGAGCCTACTAAGTAATCAGGAATCGTGTCGACTGGATGGTTAATTAAATTAAAGGCATCACATAGGCCTTGACTTTTTTTTCAAATTTTGTATAGAACGAGAGTTTACTTGTAAGGTGAAAGGTCTCAAATATTTCATTATTCTTTTGGCTGTGCCAGCGACAACATTAAAATTATTTCATTTTATTTTTATTTTTGATTTTTACACAATTAAGTTTGTTAAAATCTACGATGATGCTATAAATAGGATAGCCATTCGTCTCTTTCTTCTTCTTTTTATTTTTGATTTTTCCGCCACTAAGGTTGTTGAGTCTGATATAACTAAGACATCCATTCGTCTCTTTCTTCTTTTTATTATTATTATTTTTTATTTTTCCAAAATTAAGTTTGTTGAATCTATGATATAAGTAAGATAGCCATTCGTCTGTTTCTTCTTTTTTTAATTTCTTTACATAATAAATGATAGCCATTCGTCTTTTTTTTTTTTTTTTATTTTTCCACAATTAAGTTTATTAAAATCTATAATAATGTTATAAATAAGATAGCCATTCGTCTCTTTCTTCTTATAATCATTATTATTTTTTTTTTCCACAATTATCTTAAATCTTTTAAGTTTCGGGATTTGGGAAAATTCGGAATTCCCAAATTGCAACTGGTCACATTAAATTCACATCTTAAATGAATCCCCCCTAAAATAATATAAGGCTATGTCACTGTACGAACTGATGTTTAAGCTCTCCAACTGGTGATTATCTCTTTCAACATATTTGTCAATTCATTGCGTACACAGTGAAAGGTTTAAGGTGATAAATCAATTTCAGTTTTGGAGATTATCTATGCATAAATTGTATGAATTGTACGAATGTACAAAAGTTAATACCCCCTTCCCACAATTAATAATGATCAACACATATTTTTTGCATAATTTTTGGAAATTACTTTTTATTAAAACCAAATTAATGAATTGTTGTGGATTTACAGTCAATGCAAAATTCTTAAGTTAACGAGTAAAAAATTAAGGTCAAGATAAGAGAAAAGTAAGAGAAGAATAGAAAAGTTAGGGTACCTGTAGGAAAGAAAGAATTGAGAAACTTGCTAAAAATAAGTTGAAAATATGATGGAGAAAATATAACATAGGAAATCAGATAAAGTAGAAAAAGAATTGTGAAATTTTAAAGGAATATTGAAAAAGAAAAATGAAATTGGATAGAAATGAAAATTTCAAAAAGTAGTTTTAAGGTAAAAGAAAAACGAGAGTTTTAAAAAACAAATTAGCAAATAGAACATGCAAAATAGTTAGAATAGTTTCAAACATTTTATACACTTACAACTACAAAAGATATCTTTAAAGAACGTTTTTTAGTAAAAGACAATTAATTTAGTACGAATAGGCAACAATTTGCAGCCTTAGCCTAAGGCCCTAAGCGGCTATGGCTGGGATACAAATAATTTAGAATTCAAACAATTATATTAAATGCAATCATCAAAGTATTCTGATCATTTACGTACTTCACATCCATAAACCATTTAATTGAACTAAAAATAGAATATATCATTGATCAAGGAACAAGTAGCTCTAATGAATGCATTCATGAACTAATAGAAGTAAAGATCATTCATAAATAGAGAACAGAAAATAAGTAAAAACTAAGGCTGGGTTCACACTCTTCGACCCATGAGACATGACAACATAGTAGGCCCTTATGTTGTCTTGTTTTCAATGTGAATAGCTTGTCATTTGACATTCAAAACAGTACAACATGAAGTCCTACTAGATTATCATGTCACATGCGTCGCATAATGTAAACTCAGCCTAAGTTAAGAAAAGTAAGAAAAAGATCAGACAAAGTTTTTAAAAAGAATCTTAAGAAAGAGCAAGAAACTAAATCAGGGGTGTCCACTGAAAGCATATGAAAGAGAAAGGAGAGATAGAGAGAGAGAGAGAGGAAAGCAAGTTATGTAGTTGTGAATTCGTAAGCTCGCGCTATAGCGGTGAGCTAGGCATTAACAACAGAGGCCTACGAGTATAGACGTTGGGCATCTCTGGCTTAAATCATTAAAAAAGAAATTTGATAAAAAGTGGAAAGTTATACAAAAATTTTAAAGAAAATATATAAAGATAGTGAGATAGTAAAAATATATATATATATAACAAGACAACAGATTTTGTAAGAAGTTAAATGGGAAACAAAATGGAACATAACAAAAATATACCAAGAACCAACACCCCAAAAACTGAGCCACAGAGCAAGAGTATTAGAGAAAAATATTGCGACTGCCTCTCAATTTTGATGGGCGCTGTATAAGAAAGAATATGACCAATGTAGATACTTTTAAAATGTTGCCAGCGATTTCAACATGTTGCTAAGGTCTTATCACACATATAGGAAAACACGGTGGTTAGAGCGAGACAGACATTGTCTTGACTCAGAGAGCGGCAATAACAAAGAACAGCTGATTATTTCGCTGTTAAGTTTGTGGCGACAGAGCAATCGTTACCTCTAATAATATTGCTCTGTGACTGAGCAGGTTTTCGGTATAGCTATTTTAAAGGCCTTTCCGTCCATGCTTTAAAAAAACTTTAACCGGTGGGGAACTTCAAGGTGACAAGTTTTAAAATTACAAAACGTGCCCTAAACGAACTTTTACCGAGCAAACAAAATTTGTTTTATATAAAAATGCCCAAAATGTTCACCAACAATTCCAAAAAGCGTTTTTCGGGCAAATAAAAAATATTTAATATAACTTTTGCGAATCTCTTGTAAATAAAACTTTTACTGACAAATTCTTATCAAAAACTAATTGGGTTTCCCTTCGTTTTCAATAGTTTAACACGTTTAAGGTTTCCAAAAACTATCGTATATGATATCGCTTACGAAATCCGATGAGTACTTAAACATATACTGGTCTGTTCTCGTTTTCGAATTCGATCAATCGGAATTGATGAAGGGTTTTTTTTTAAGAAACGATTAGACAATTCGGTTTATATATTTTGCCATCAAGAAATGGAAATTTGATGTTATTCGCCGAATAAGACAATCGGTTTATGAAAACGGAAACATTTACCAATTCCACATAATTTGATCGAAATCGGAAACGAGAACAGTCCTGATAAATTTGGCAATCAAATTTTTATCAATTTTTTTTTATACTTTTTCAATTCATAAAATATTTAAAAAGCTTTAAAATCAAAGTGCCATTTTGTCATATAAACGAAAATAGATAAGGTTTCAGGTTCCTAAAGGCCTATACTCAGATGAGATAAAAATGTAGTTTTTCACAATATTGTGAATATCATATAAATAGAAACACTTTCAAGCAGCTTTAAAAGCTTATTTCTATTGAATAGCGTTCTTATTTATATGAAGTATTGTAAAAAAATAGATTTTTATCTTATCTGAGTATAGGCCTTAAAGTAAAAATAGTAGCTAGACTGATATCTCTTGACTGAATTAGAATAGTAGTATAACAGTAAAAGAATAAACGTATAAGAAGGAATACTGAAATAGAAAAATTAAAAATTATAAAAGTAACGTTTGGGTGCAAAAAGATACAAAGAAAAGTGCGAGTATAGCCCAAGAAAAGTTTAAAAATAAATAAGCCCAAAGAAGTAAAAAATTTAAGTAACGACAACGAATCATTTGAAAAACATTCAATAGATATAACAAAGCTTACTTTAGACCAGCGGTGGGCATGAACTATAAGTTTGGGAGCAGTCCAACAACAACAGACAAAAAAAAACAAACAACCCTTATAAGCGAGGCTCGAGTTGAGCAGCCGTCTGTCAGCCCAAGTCTCAATTGCGCACACTGCTTGAATTGCATCTATTTTGTTTTTGTTATTCTTTCCAAAACGACGCAATTGCGTGTCTAACAGTTGACGAAAATAAAACTCACCCACCGCTGCTTAAGAAAAATTCTAAAATAAATTCTAAAATTCAATTTCGAAAAGAATAATTTTAAACAGCCAAAGAAGTTAAAAAATTTGAGTGACGACAACGAATCATTTGAACAATAGCAATAGATATAACAAAGCTTACTTTAGACCAGCGGTGGGCATGAATTTTGAGTTTGAGAGCAGTCCAGCAGTCCTTATAAGCGAGTCTCGACTCAAGCAGCCGTTTGACTGCTCTAATCGTGGTCGCGCACTCTGCTCGTATTTTGTTTTTGCTGCCGTCTGCGTGCATTTTGGTTTGAAATAACAGAAAGACGCTAAGGGCTGCCCAACCCTGATCTAAGCGAATACTGTTAATAAGTCTAAATCAAAGGTAAGATCAGTGAAGAATAAGCCGCTTGCTAGCGTGCATTTTACAGTTATTATTTTGCTCACACATAACGTAAATGACTCTACTTTAATTAGGGCTTCTGCTCTTTCTCTTGCCCAAGTATACAAAAAATACACCAATACATGCGCATTGGTTTAATTGTGTGATTTGGACAACATTCTGATCTAGACTTGGATTTTAAAATGATAAAGCAAGAAATAGAATAGATTGTGAGGTACAGTCTAGGAAAGAATAGTAAAGGCTTTAACAAAAGTGGCAGAAATGTAGAAAAATATATGGGAGAGGGAAAGAAGCGGAAAAGAAAGAGCGTGAAGAGAAGTCTATGTTTACGAGTTATACTGGGTTTCCACTGTTTGAAGCATGTTCGACATGTTTTAATGTCAAATGACAAGCTATTCACAATGAAGGCCTTGCTAAATTATCATGTCTCAGGCGTTGAACAGTGGAAACCCAGCCTTATACACTTTCCCGGAATGCAAACCGCTCGGGAATTTGAACTGATTCGGTTTGGTTCAGTAGTTTACGTTTAAGCTTAAGCTGCTGCGAAAAATATCGAAATCAGGAACTAATCCCGTTCCGATTACGTACCGAAAATATTGTTTCGGCATAGTTTTGGTTAAACTCTTTTTCCAAAAGAGGTTCGGTTAAAACTGTCGGAATTCCGGGTTCGAACTAGTTCAATTTTAAACCGGTTTGCACTGCTGCGCTAATTCACTTTTGAACCGGTTCAATCAGGCTCGGAACTAGGTTTGAAATACACACGAAATTTCCAATTTAAGGACTACTACCAGATGTCATAAAAACTTATTTCGGCACAATACTTCATATGAATAGAAACACTTTAGAAAAGTTCTGAGAGCTGAATTAGATTTTTATGTCATCTGGAATTAGGCCTTAATAAATAATAAGGTCTGTTCCCAGTACCCCGTATTAAATTTCGAAATTGATTTCCTATAAAACATTTAAATAACCTTTAATGAAATCAATCAAACCGGAACCTGAACCATATACCAAAAAGAATCGATTAAAACTTAGAACCAAGAACCGTAACCGGAGTACGAAACGGTTAGATTCCCTGCTAAAAAAAAAGTCCTAATGGAAAGGTACAAATTTTTAAACTAGGATATGTATCAAGTATAGGGTGGCTGATGAATGATGCTACATTAACAAACTTCAATAACCTTTTTATACACTTATAAAGTGTATATTAATTTTGCTCAGAAGTTTGCAACGCATAGAAATATTTATTTCCGAACCCATTAAGTATATATACTCTTGATCAGGACGACGAGCTGAGTCGATAGAGCTTTGTCCCTCCGTCTTTCTGTCTATCTTTCTGTTTCTACACGAACTAGTCTCTCAGTTGTATAGCTATCGAGCTAAAATGTTGCACAGAGTCGTCGTTTTACTGCACGCGTCTAATATGTCGGAATCGCCCGGATCGAATGACAATAACTTATAGCTGCTATACGAATGATCGGTCTTAATGAGAAAAACTTGTTTGCTATCAATAATAGCGTTCTTAGAAATTATGAACTGATCTACAAAAATTTGGTCAAAATCGGATGACTATATTCTATAGCTGTACGGTCGGAAAATGGATCTTAGTAAGAAAAACTTTTTTGTTTTCCATGATAGCGTTCATAAACTCAGCAATTATGAATATTACATGCTTTTCAACAAATCTACGAAATTTGGTTAAAATCAAATAACTATATCCTATAGCTGGCTTGGAACCGGACGGACGGAAAATGGGTCTTAGTAAGAAAAACTTTTTGATTTCCATGATAGCGGTCTAAAACTCAGGAATTATGAATATTACATGTTTTCCAATAAATCTAACAAATTTTTTCAAAATCGGATGACTATATCTTATAGCTGTCATAGAACCGATTAGATGGAAAATGGGTCTTTGTACGAAAAACTTTTTTGTTTTCCATGATAGCGTTCCTAAACTCAGGAATAAGGAATATTACATGCTTTCCAACAAATCTAACAAAATTTGTTTAAAATCGGATGACTATATCATATAGCTGTCATAGAACCGATTGGGTAGAAAATGGGTCTTAGTGAAAAAAAAATTTTTTTTTCCTACGATAGCGCTCTTAAACTCAGCAGTTATGAATATTATATGCTTTCACATAGTTGGTCCAAATCGGATGGCTATATCTTATAGCTGTCATAGCAACGATCGGTCGGAAAATAGGTCATAGTGAGAAAAACTTTCTTGATTTCCCTGATAGTAGTCCAAAACTCAGGAATTATGAATATTATATGCTTTCAGTTAGTTCTACCAAATTAGGTTAAGATCAGATGACTATATCTTATAGCTGTCATAGAACCGATTGGGTAGAAAATGGGTCTTTGTAAGAAAAACTTTTTTGTTTTCCATGATAGTGGTCCTAAAATCAGGAATTATGAATAATACATACTTTTAAACAAATCTAATAAATTTGGTTAAGATCGGATGACAATTTCTTATAGCTGTCATAGCAACGATCGGTAGAAAAATAAGTCTTAGTGAGAAAAACCTTTTTTGATTTCAATGATACCGTTCTTCAACTCAGCAGTTATGAATATTATATACTTTCACACAGTTCCGCAAAAGTTGGTCCAAATCGGATGGCTATATCTTATAGCTGCCATAGGAACGATCGGTCGTAAAATAGGTCTTAATGAGAAAAACTTTTTTGTTATCCCTGATAACGTTCTTTATGTCAGGAATTATATGAATAATATACGATTTTAAACAGTTCTACAAAATTTGGTTAAGATCGGATGACTATATCTCATAACGATCGGTCGGAAAATAGGTCTTAGTGAAAAAAAACTTTTTTGATTTCCATGATAACGTTCTTTAATCAAAAAAATCGAATGACTATATCTTATAATGTGGTGAAATAGTCTTAGTAAGAACTTTTGATTAAGTTTCGATTTTTTAAACAGTTCTACAAAATTTGGTTAATATGGGATGACTATATTCTATAGCTGTCATAGGACCGATCGGTCGGAAAATATGTTTTACTAAGAAAAGTTTTTTTTTTTATTTTTTTTTTGATTCTCAAAGATTTTGAATTTATAAATATCTGATATCTATATCCTATATATATTCTACCGGTTAAATCGGTTGGAATGAACTTTTGCAAGTGTATTTAAAGTTGAGAACAGTCAAAATAGGCTTTCTCGTTTTTTGGTAAGGAAATTTTTCAAGTTAGTTTAAGTTCCTTTTTTAGGGAAATAGTTGAGAATTTTTTTTTGGGGGTTAGAGGAATTCCCAAAATACCAAATCAAACCATAGCCTAGAATTGAGCACCTTTAAAAAATATAAAAGTATAACGAAAAGTTATTTTAATATAATAAACAAAAAAGGTTAGACAAAGTTTAGTTAGGTATAAAGTTAAGAAGAAAGTTCAGGTATCAGTTGAAGTATAGCTAAAAAAAAAGAAAGAAGCACATAGCAAAGTATAGCAGAGAGTAAAGATTAAGTTTTTGTTTTCTTTTAAAGTTTATTTTAGTGTTTTGTTTTGCTTTTAGTTTATAATAATTAAAAGAAAGAAGAAAGTAACAGGAAAGGGGAAATATATACACAACAACAAAAGTAACAGTTGGGCATGATAGAAGTATAGGCATAGGATATAAGGTAGATAGAAGAAAAGAAAGAGGAAAAAAGGAAAATGAATAATAGCTACACATACGCTCTATAGGAAACAGGCTAGAACTACTAAGTTTAAGTGACTACTACGCGAATCCTTGTTCAGTGTGTTGTATGTATGGTATATGTGTGTGTGTGTGTGTTTATGTAAGAGACGCGTTCAGGCGGGTGGCATTTGTTAGCAGCCAATTTAGTCCTTCTTATCATCCACATCCTTGTACCAATCCTCACAGCCGGGCACATTTTCGGGTGCATCACACATTTCCGTGGCATCATTGTAGACCTCACCCAGCTGGCAGCCCAAATCGCGTGGATCCTCACCATTCAAGCATACATAGAATTTCTGACAATCTGTGGGATGTGGATATTTGGGATGGGTAACCAGCTGACCGCGATCATCCGATTTCGAGTGATCCTTGGGGCAGGTAAAACCGGTTTCCGATTGTCCTAAAAAAAACACAGAAGACACTGTTAATTAAAAGCTCTGAGCAAATTTTTGGTATAACTTACTTTGCTCGGGATTGCAGCCCTCACGCTTGGCAGTATCTGGCCAGACACAAGTGCCCGAATACTCATCGAAATGCAAACCCACCGTGCATTTAGTTTCCAAGGCATCACCCTCAATGCAATTATAGAAAATGTTGCATACCGCCGGATCCGGATGGGCAAAGAAACCATTTTTACGTGGACAATATTTGCTGGATTTGGGCTCCTCTATAAAAATGTATGAGAAAATTAAATTCAAATGTTTCCTGGCAAGAAACTTGTTTAAAAACTTACGCAACTCGGTACGATCCTCGCAATCCACATTGAAGGGTTGATCACATTTATTGGTTTTACGATTTAGGGGATCAAATACCAGACCATCGGGACATAGTTTCGATTTGGCCACACCATCATCACAGACATAAAATTTATCGCACTGAATTTCATCTTCAAATTGGCCATTTGGCTTGGGGCAAACAAAATCGGCAGCAGTTACAGCTGAAAGAGAGAGAGAGGAAAGGGGAAAGAGAGATAGAGAGAGATAGTTCATTCAACCAGTTTTTCACTTTCACTTTTTTTGAAAAAATCCAAATACAAATACAAAATGTGTAACAACAAATGCAAATTTCCAGTTATGGTAATAACAAGAGGCCAACTTCCTGTTTTCAGTTAATAAAGCAAAATCAAATATTGAAATATGGAGACTTGCACGATTTTTCGTTTAAATTTAGTTCAGAAAAAAATACAGAAAATTTTGTTGTTAACCGGCTCGAGGTCTTATAAATTTATAGATAGATAGATATATTATATCATATAAGTTAGGTTTACACATAAAATAGTACACACAGAATTATACAAAGGAGGCGGGTTGACCATACAGCTGTTTTAAGAAGCTCCCGCTTCTATTTTCATTCGTCTTTGTTTTTTATATTTAACAACCTAAGAGTTCCCGTAAGGAAATAAGTATCCAAAGAACAAAAAATGAAGTTTTATAATCCCAAGACCAACTTGAAATTTCCATTTAGTTTTCAGACTGGAAAATATGGAATATATCCACTTTGCTTTTTTGGTTAACTGATATTTTATTTTTCTGAATGTAATATTCGCTAACTTAATTGAGCTAACTTTGATTTGAGTCTTACTACATTTTCTTTGATAGAGCAAAAAAAAAAGATTCTTTTAGAAAAAGAAAGAAACTTAAAGAAATTCCGCTTAATAATCCTTAAGCTTGATGACAATCTACTTTCATTAACCTAAGATATGTTTGCTCATAACTATAAACAAGCAATAAGAGTTGGCAACGTATACCGAACTGTTTTAGGAACCTTCCGGTTTATAAGGGGCAAGAATAGAATACACAGAAAAAGGAGATCAAATATCAAAAGACCAAGTTTCTGGTTTCCGAATTCAATCAATTGTTTTAAAACAGTCATCAAATTAGTCAAAAGAATTAAAATTATAATATTCGGGCCTGTTCCCGTTTTCTATTTCGATCAAATCATGCGAAATCGGAATTGGTAAATGTTTCCGTGTCCAAAAACCGATTGTGTGCGAATAACTTCATATTTCCATTATTTTTGATTCGACTGTCTTGATGGCAAAATAAACTAACCAAATTCTCTAATAGTTTCTTGAAAATAATAACCTTAACCAATTCCGATTGATCGAATTTGGAAACGAGAACAGGCCTGATTAACTTATTCTTCGAATCAGTTTTTAGAAACGGGCTACATTTATAAGCCCAATTAGAGGTAGGCTTCGAAAACGGAAATGACACTGTATATAATATCAATGCTTTCATTATAAACTGATAGATTGATCCCAAAATATTATCTGGATAATATTAACTGAAAAAGACCCTGCTAAAAAATACCTGACTGATACTAAATATTTTCATCTTTTTTCTGTGTAGAAATGTAACATTTTCAAAAACTTTTTCAAGGCATGTTTTTCGTACAGATTTAAGACAAATATTTTGAAGTAATCTACTTTTTATAGGATTTAGGATATTATGGATCCCTTGAATTCTGTATTACACATCTACAAATCAACTTTTGCCAATATCGGGTCATAAGTATTATCTGAAAAGCTCATTCTAAAGAGCACCTAAATATGCCTATAACTTGGACATATATCGACCTAGGTTAATTATAATGAATATTATCGATTCCTTGAATTCTGTATTACACATCTACAAATCCACTTTTGCCAATATCAGGCCGTAAGGTACCTTTTCCGACCCTTAAGTGGGAAAACCAATCTTTAATCAATCTTCTTCAATCAATAGTTTTCTTTCTAAGGAGGTTTACATACATACTTGAAGGATTTTCCGCTGCTTCGATATTGACTTGTTTTGAAAAGTGTAACCTTTTTAATCAGGGGGTCGGTAATGTGAGCAGAGACGTCTTCGCAGAGAAAAGTTGTCAATGTGTTGAGCACATTCAAACAACGAGCTTTAAAGTGGACATGGACAAGATGTGTCTATTTCAGGTGTGAAATTTGTAAACTCGAAGCTTTTTGCTAAATGCGCAAGAGAGGGACAGACAAAGTTTGCATAAATAGCAAACTGATAATATGTACAGGGCTGCAAACTCAAATATTCTTGGCGGAGGTCCGGTTCACAGTTTGTACCAAGTTTTACCAAATTTTTATAGAAAAGCAATTTATTTGTTAAATATATTCCGAAATATTCGGAATTTTCGTATTTTTGTTTACTTGAAGATACGATTTCAATAATTATAAATTTATAAGTATTATTTTCGCGATATTGTTGGACTATTTTTCTTTTTTAATCAGACTTCATATATATTAGGGTTGAAAAATCCCGCTTAACTAAAGCTAATTTCCCACAGGCAAATAATTTGCCCAAATGTTATTAAAAATTTGTCTAAATGGGCCTTAATAGCGAATTTATCCATAGCTTTAGTTTTAAAAAATCTGAGAAAAATGACTATTTAGACAAATTTTCATCAAAAAATGGGCAAATTAGTTGCTTGCTTGATACGTCCGACTTTTGCTGAACCAAATCTTTTGGTTCGGAACAGGTTCAATTATTTTTTTACAAGAGGTTCTGTTCAAGATTCGGTTCATGGTAAATCAAGAGTCGGAATTCCGGGTTCAAATCGGTTCGGTTAAAAACCGGTTTGCAGCCCTGAATATGTAAGCTATGAAATGAAAGCTTTTGAATGACTGCCGCACCAGTAATAAATTCACCTTGGTCCCGGGTTTGTTCCGTGATTATTAAGCCCAATCGATATCGTCCGTGTAAAAAACTCAAGAGTAACCAAGAGGACCTTTTGAAAGCTTTGGCAAGCCAGTGTTAACTTCTCTGCTCACATGGTTATCCTTTTACGATCCTATTTAGTTCATGCTAAAACCTCTAAAATTCTATTTAAGTAACGAGCTTTTAAAGTTCACTTCTTGCTCCTTGTTAAAAAGCGTTCGAAAGCTTTTGAATACTTGCTTAGCTGCCAGTGGCAGCTTCTCTGCTGGCATTGCCGACCCCTTTTCAATTAAAAAATTCCAACAGGAACTTAAATTTATCAAGCCAAAACCTTTAAAATTATAAGCTTTAAAGCTCTATATTTTCTGCCTGCTGAGAAGCTCTTAAAAGCTCTCTGCACCGCTGCCCAGTGGCAGCTACTCTGCTCGCATTGCCGACCCCCCGTTTTAAATGCCAACTGAACTAAAACCTTTCAAATTCCATTTCTTAACTCAAAAGTCATCTCCCTTGAACTGCCAAAGAATTGCATAATCTGCTTCTTTTTTTTTTTTTTGGGCTGGGCTTAGCCAGTTTTTCCAGCCTCCAAGCCCCAAGTCCCACTTCAGCCGGTTTGTTGGTTGTTACCTGTTTTTTTTTTACTTCTTCTCTTTAATGATATTTAAATGCATTTGGATTTAAAACTGGGTTGAAATTTGAGACTTAAATGTCAGACTTTGGCTTGAATATTTATAGCAAAATCAACGCAACTCAATGTCAAAATAATTAGCATCAATTTTGGCATTTGGCTAACCCAGAAAAATACATACTTAAATGTACATAATTTCCTTAACACACTCACTTGTTGCCGCCACACACAGCGTCACCGCAATGGCACATAAAAATAGTTTCATTTTTGATCACTCAATCCTTTTTTTTTCACCAACAGAAAAAAAAATAATAAAAATAACAAAAAAATAACTGAGAGCAAAATAACTAAATTGCGACTTAAGCGTGCGATGGTTAAACTTAAACTAACAACGGAAAGCCAAAGAGGCGCACTTTTCAAGACTTTTTACCGGTTGACGACAACAGCGACGTCGACTGCGACGCTAATTTGCAGGCAGCATTGGTAATGGCAACATGTTAACCTGGGGAGAAGCAGCAGCAAAAGAAAGGCAAGGCAAAAGGTGTAATACATATGTGCAGGCATACATACATACATACATACATATACAGCGATATGTACACACCCTCAATTATAAGTGTAAAAAAAAAACAGTATTTTATATTGATATTATAACCAGGAACCGTTAAGTTACATTTGGAATCATTTAGCATGTCGTTCTGATCTGTTCGGGCCGTGATTACATTTGATTCAAAATGTTATGAGTTTTTTTTCGAAGAAACAAATGCTTCGTGATTCACATGTAAACGTGTAAAAATGTTAGCTGATTATTTACTAACCGGTAAAACATTCCAAAAATCGCACAAAATTTACACAAGAATTTACCCAACGATATTATTTGGCTTTCGGACTTGGTTCTTGTTTAATTGAAGTTCAAAAAATCATATATTCTTAGAAAGTTAATCAAGAATTCCGTACTTAAACACGGGAAATTCAAGTACAAACTATTTTAAAAGCTTACCAAGACCGGATTTACACTATAAAGCAAACTTGAATTCATTTTGAATCTACATCTCTTTCCCCGCAAACAAAAGCTTTTGGAGAAACTTCATGAAGTTTTGCTTTGTTGTGTAAATCCAGGTCTGAGTTCGGAATTTCCAAATCTCTTAATAAAATTCTCATTTCAAGTTCGTATCGGAATCAAAAACCTGCAACGAGCGTACACGAGCCTGCTCGCTCAGCTTTTCCTAAAATACGATACGATCAAAAGCTACAAGCCTTTTCAAGTCAACACACAAAGCTCAAATCAAGAGCGCATCATTGAAATTGCGAGAATGTTCAATCAACAAGCTCGCTCTGTGTCCTAATAGCTCGTTGTCCGCGAGTCCAAGCGAGCTTGATGCTCTTTCGTCACGAGTTGCAGCGAGCTATTGTTAATATTATGCTTCAACCAGGGCTACACATAATTTTTTCGGAGGTCCGGTTAGCAGGTTCGAACCAAAATTTACCAATGGTTAAGGTTTTGAAATTTAAGGTTCAAGGTTTTTGTGCTAAGGTTTTGGTGCGAGCCTTGGTTCGTCCCAAGTTTTTCGAAATTTGTATAGAAGACTAATTAATTTATTATAAATATAAAAAAAACAATTACAAATTTTCTGAATTTTTGTTTACTTAAAGGAATTCAATTATTTTCAATTTAAATTTATAAGTATTATTTCTTCGAGTAATTGTTACTTTTTTTTATCAATAAAATGCCGACTTAACTAAGACTTGTAACTTTTTTTGAACCGAACCGAAAGTTTGGGTTCGGGATCAGCCCTTTTTTTACAAGAGGTTCGGTTCAAGGTTCGGTTTACAGTAAAAAAAAAGTCGGAATTCCGGGTTCAAATCGGTTCGGTTTAAGACTGTTTTGCAGCCCTGACTTCAACTTGGAATAAGATTTCTTCGGCTTAATCAATTAGATCGATATATATTCGTACTCTTTTGTTTTTATACTCTGTACCAAAAGGTACAAAGAGTATACTGAGTTTGTGCAAATGTATGTAACAGCTAAAAGGAAGCATTTTCGAACCTATACAGTATATATATACAGGGTGTATCTTATAGTGGTACCCGATGTTTTTCTACACTTAAAAAGTGTATATTAATTTTGTCCAGAAGTTTGTAACGCATAGAAATATTCATTTCCGACCCCATAAACTATATATATTCTTGATCAGGACGACGAGCTGAGTTCATTTTCGTCCCTTAGTTTAAAAGCTATCGAGCTGAAATTTTGCACAGAGTCTTCTTTTTACTGCACGTAACTAATATGTCGCAATCGGCCGGATCGGATGACTATATCTTATAGCTGCCATAGGAACGATCGGTCGAAAAATTAGTTTTTGTGAGAAAAACTTTTTTGATTTCTATCGTAGCATCTCCAATCGTAGTTTATATTAGTTTTATATGTTCCCACAAAATTCTGAACAAATGTATTAAAATTGGATGACTATAGCATATAGCTGCCATATAAACGGCCGGTCTAAAAACTACTTCTAGTGAGAAAAACTTTTTGGTTTTCTATCGTAGCGTCCCCAATCTTGGTATATATGAGTTTTATATGTTTACACATAATTTTGAAAAAATTTATCAAATTCGGATGACTATAAAATATAGCTGCCATAGGACCGATCGGTCGGAAAATGTGTTTTACTAAGAAAAGTTTTTTTTATGGTATCAAATTTTTATTATCAATTATTTTAAAATTTTAAATATTTGATATCTATATCCTATATATATTTTATATATTTAAATCAGTTGGAGTAAAGTTTTTTCAGGTGTATTAAAACTTCGGCACAGTCGAAGTTAGCTTTGCTTTCTCGTTGTTTTTATTTTTTAAATTCTGGGAGAAAACCATACGAGCTTTTTCAATTTGGTTTTTATTTTTTGTGTAATTAATTTATTAAATAAGAAAATAAAAAAAAAGTGTTAGAATTCGAGGGCTGTTCAACAAGTTATCGGCCTGTCAATTAAGGTCTCAAAAAAATAGGTCCCACGATTTCGGGACTTCAGGTTATTGGAAATGAAAACGGAAAATGAGGTTATGATTATAATGGATCTAATTCTGGCCCGTACCTCAATAATATTTTCCAATATTTTTTTTTAAAATTGGTGGCAATTTAAAAAAAAAAATCGAGTTTTTCGAGTTTTTTTTGTAGTTTAAAAAATAGTAAAACATTGTTTTTCCTCTTGATTGAGGTACGGGCCAGAATTAAAACAATTCTGCGTCGACTGCATAACATGGATGTCAAAATCGGATAAGTAGAACTGGAGCAATCTTGGCAACAGGTCGAAAAACGTGGTTTCGAGAAAAGCGCTCTTAAAGTTTTGAGCAACGTATAAAATACTCCACATAGCAAAAACATTACTCCACTTAAATGGCAATATCTGCTAAACTATTTTGAATTTTTGAAAATGGTTTGAAGGGGATGAAAGGGGAAAGTTCAAGCTATAAAAATAATGCAAAACGAAAAAAAAAAAAAAATTTTTTCAAAAATGTCTAAGATAGGTTCAAGTTTGGATAGAAGAAATAAATCTGCGGTTTGACTCCAAACCGGTTTTCAGCCCTGTTAAAATCAAGAAATATAAAAAAAACAAAAAATGTAGTTTGCAAGCTGAATGATTGAATCATGTAACTCTTGTCACTCCCTCTAACTGCCAAAATGGGATTGTAAGTTAAAATATGTATATATATATATATATACATATGCACAGTGAATTTCAGTTCCAGTTTCCGAGTACATAATGTTAACAGAAACAAAACAGAAAACCAAAAAACCAAAACACATAAAATTCATATGCGCCAACGCTCCCTGCTCCACGTTGACATGACAAAGAGGTGAGCCGCATGCAAATGCTTTTTTTTTAACTTTTTTTTACAGCCAACACATACTCAAAAGACCATAACAAATTAAGCCAAAAAACAAAAACAAATTGAAACAATTAGCTTGAAACCTTGAGGAGGACCTTTGCAGCTGTCAGGAAACTATGTCACATCTGGGATGGGTAATCAAGAAAGTTAATATATACATCACCTTATATATATGTACCTTATATAATTTATACATAATATATACATCTAAATGCTAAATACCAGCATTCACGCAATATGACCCAAAACCTGTTGTCCTTGACAGATCGGCATTTCCGATGGCATCAGTTTTGCAACAGACGACGGCGACGACGACCAGAAAACCAGAAAACACATAGAAACTAGTTTAGGTACGGAGACACTTAATTAAAACATAAATAATAAAAAATTAATGGGAAAAATGCCTTCCAGCCAGCTCAGCGAGATTCTATTTAGCAACAAACTGAAAGTCAAATGCAATTAGCGAATTCAAAACCCACTCGAAGACCAAATTGGAGTTGCTGTAACCAAGCCGGGAGGCAAAAAAAAAAAAAAAACAACAAAGATTTGGAAATTCAAGGTTTTTACTGCAACATTCGGTTACCGGATCGATACCAGGGCGAGAGTCCGGTTTATCCATATATTACGAAATCAATGCAAATGCATTAAATTGAAGATGGGACAAAAATACCCACAACTCATGCTCTGGTGGTGAATGAACCTAAAAGTATATGCCAAGTCATTGTCTTGGTGCGTTGCATTCAGGTCAATCAAAGCTTTTCAGCATATAACAATTAAATGGTTACCCACAAAAACAAAAAAAGCTTTTAATATGCCAAACAACAATTGAACACACAATTCACAGTTACAAACAACAGCTGCTGGCACTTGCATACATTAAGGCCAATGATTTTTTATATGTTTTCAACATTCTTGGGGTTAGCTTTCTATTTCCATTGCGGCAGCGGCAGGTTCTGATTAACGATTTCACTTGCCGCAATGCATAAATTAATTTCCATTTCAAATGTTGCGCCCAAAAGCAGACACCACTGTCAACATAACGGCGCGGTAAAGCAACGCCCGCAATTGCCAGGGCTGGCTGGAATTCTTTTTTTTTCAAACACAAGTGCAATTGTCGCAATTCAAGTCAATTGAAGTTTCAAAGTCTTGGCGAAATTAAAATTATTTTATTAAAATTATAATTTATTAAATTATTTATTCAAATTATTATTATTTGCATCGGTTCATTTCAATCAAATGTTTATTTTTAAAATTGTTATTAAGAATGTCAACAAAAGGAATGTCATGCGCTGACTTTAAGACCAAAACATTCGTTTAATTTTAGTCTATCGATAAATAAGCCACCGATAAACGATATTTAAGTTAGGGCTGCGCACGACCGGCTAACTGGCTCACGCAGTTGCACTGGTTCCAAAGGTTCACGCAGATAACGGTAC
Organism: Lordiphosa mommai; assembly: GCA_018904225.1. NCBI lineage: Eukaryota > Metazoa > Arthropoda > Insecta > Diptera > Drosophilidae > Lordiphosa > Lordiphosa mommai. The sequence continues at coordinate 47,470 of JAEIFT010000701.1, forward strand.
AATAATTAAAATCGCCCAGCAGAACTCAGAAGGGATTGAACGAATTTTTAAAAGTCAATGCTAAAGGTATATATATTATTTATGGGTTAACCGAAAAATTTGTGTTATAAGGCCTTCTTCCAAATGAAATAAAAACTTATTCCGGCACAATCCTTCATATGAATAGAAACACTTTTAAAAAGCTCTGAAAGCTGAATGCTTTTGAAAAGCTGCCTTAGTTATATGAAGCATAAGGCTGAAATAAATTTTAAGAGCGAAACGGGAAAAATGTTGAATTTTATTTTTTATTTCGGTGTTTTGTTTTTATTTGTGCTGAAATTCGTTTGCATTGAATAAGCAACACACACATACAGGGATCTGAGATGTGGGATCAGGGATCTCGGATCTGGGATCTTGGATAAGGGATCTGAGATCAGGGAACTGGGATTTGGTATCTGGAATCAGGGATCTGGGATGGATTTCGGATCTGTGATCAGGGATCTGGGATGGATCTCGGATCTGTGATCAGGGATCTGGGATGGATCTCGGATCTGTGATCAGGGATCTGGGACTGTTACAGGAACACGGTTTTTCAACACTATTTTATTTAAAATAATTATAAAAAAAAAATGTATATTCTTATTAGGGATTAGGGATCAGTGATCTGGGATGAGGGATCTGGGATCATGGTTCTGGGCTGGATCTCGGATTCGGCGGAATCTGTGATCAAGGATCTGTGACTGTTACAGGAACACTGTTTTTCAACACTATTTTATATAAAATAATAATAATAAAATAAATTTATATTCTTATTAGGGATTAGGATCAGCGGTCTGGGATTAGGGAGAAGTGATCTGGGATGAGGGATCCGGGATTTGGGATCAGGGATCTGTGATCGGGGATCTGGGACTGTTACAGGAAGACTATTTTATATAAAATAATAAAAATAAAATAAATTTATATTCTTATACAAGAATTCTTAGTATGATTCTGATTTTTCTTCGTAAAGAGCTTCGCTCGTACCGTCTCTTCCACGATACACACTCCTTTTATGCCATCTGGAATGAGGCCTATACGTGTGAGATGAAAGACGCTTGAAGATTAAGGTTATGTTTATTTTTATTATCAAACTACGTCTAATCTCCAAGTCGGTGCGCGATAGAATGATCTAGACGCGTCGCATTTATCTCATTACAGTCTCTTAACAGCTGAGCTTATATCTTATATGTATACGTAAAGAGATGACAATATACATGAGTGTAATATAACGGAATAACCGTTAGGGTTACCATGAGTGCTTGAATGTATTATCATTATCCTACTGCATAAGTATGTTTATAAAATTATCATCTACGAGGAGAGAATGATGAGATTTTGAATCGGCAGATTGATTCTGACTAAAAATCATTCCCATAGTCTTTCAAGTGCATTTGAAGACTCTCAGCGGAAGTTTTCTTTAAATGAAAAAAAAAAAAACAAATTTTATTTAAAAAAAACTTTAACTAATTGCCATATACCAATTTATATAGGGAAATAATTAAGCTAAATAAAAATTCAACAAAATTGAATACTAAACTTGAAACTTGATTCTATACCCCCGAAATTGCCAAAACGAAAACTAGTTCCAAGCCGATACTAAGGGCCATAGCGATATATATCGCTGGCTTTCACTTATGCTCCCACCACCACTGAGTCAGCTAACGCAGTTCTAAGGGCTACAACAGAATTGTATATTAAATTTTACAATTTAAAATAAGACAAAAAACATCTTTAGGCAAATTAAACTTGTTTTTTAGTACAAAAAAAAATTACCCGTTATTTAATAGCTTTACTTATACTTTAACCAGGCCCAACGAAGCCGGCTATCGATAAGTGCAACAGCTGTTCAGTGCCATCTCTAGCAACAATTTCAAAGACTTTCAACCTTTTTTGCAAATTGTTTTAATTGATTCATATAAATAGATAGTTATTCTCCAATGGGCAAAGCACGTAGCACACGCCACGATGAAGAGGGACACGGTGCATGCGACAATGAGAACCAAGACTCCAAAGTGGCCAAAAAAGATGCCTTGGTGGTGACCGGCAGCAGCAAGCGAAAGAAGAGCAAACGAAAAGCCAGCTCCAGTTCATCAGCCAGCAGTGGCGATGGTGGTGGTAGCAGCAGCAGCAGCAGCAGCTCATCATCGTCCAGCAGTGATAGCGACTCCTCGCCAGACAAGGGCAAAAAGCGAAAGAGTAAGAAAACCAAACGAGGCAAAGATGCAGCCACTGCCAAGCCGAAAGAGAGGGAGCATACCGAGGAGAGTCGGGTGCAAGAGCAACGTTCCAAATGGGACAGTCCCGAGCGTGGTGGTGGAGCTCAGCGTTATGGCAACACCAGAAATGCAAAACCGCGCCGGCACAGTCGTAGTCGAGACCGCGAAAGGGAGAGGGATAGAGACAAGGAGAGAGAACGGGACAGGGAGAGGGAGATGCGACGTGATCGCAGCAGGGAAAGGGAACGCAGACAGCGCTCACCACCGGCACAGCGACGGGAGAGAGATCGCGAACGAGAGCGTCCCAGACGCTCACCCGACAGGCGACCCGCACGGTAAGCAAAACCCAACTTTAACTCTTTTTAAGCTTACTCTAATCCTCATTACCCACCAGCCGTAGTCGCAGTCGTAGTCCTCGCCGCGGTGGCGGCGGCGGCGGCAGGGATCAACCGCGTCGCCAGCAGCAGCAACAACGTCGCCATCAACGTGGCGACGACCAGGAGCATTATGAGTGGGGCAAGCAGGGCGATGCTGACAAAGATCCCGCCCCCGATGCCGAGCCCATTGAGAAGGAGAAACCAAATTTCGGCCTTAGTGGCGCCCTGACCGAGGATACCAATAAAGTCAATGGCGTGGTGGTCAAATATTCCGAGCCACCCGAGGCACGCAAACCCAAGCGTCGCTGGCGTCTCTATCCATTCAAGGGCGAAACCGCTTTGCCCACTCTGCATATACATCGTCAGAGTTGTTTCCTGGTGGGACGCGATCACAAAGTTGTCGATCTGGCCGTGGATCATCCCAGTTGCTCCAAACAGCATGCGGCCCTGCAATATCGTCTGGTGCCCTTCGAGCGTGACGATGGCAGCCAGGGCAAACGTGTGCGTCTCTATCTCATTGATCTGGAGTCGGCCAATGGCACATTTTTGAATAACAAGAAAATCGATGGACGCAAATACTACGAACTGATGGAGAAGGATGTCATCAAGTTTGGCTTTAGCTCAAGGGAATATGTGCTATTGCATGAGAATAGCAAAGAGGATCAGGAGGATGATGATGTGCATATCAAGGATGAGCCGGCAGATGTGCCAGCGGCAGAGGTTAATCCATAGACCAAGAGGTTTTGTATGTATGAGAAAAGGCACATATTCTTATTTTTTTTTTTTTTCATCTGCGTATTTAACTGCCCCCAAAAAATCAACAAAAAACATATAAATTCTCAAAAAAAAATTGGGCTACATTTTAGTTACATATTTAAGAAAGCCACTTGAACTGCCAATTCATTTAGGGTAGTTCCATTTGACCTTTGATTAATTTGTAAAAGTGGAGCTTCAGTTAGTTTTGTTATTCATTGAGCTTGGAGCAAAACAAAGAACCAATCTCCCACAGCTTCAATAAATCACACACATTTGTAACATTTAAAATACGCTTAAACAATTAAAACAACAAAAGTTTTATCAAATAAATTCAATTCCACAATAAACTATACTTATTTTTATTTATTAAATATATTTATCTGATTGAGTGAAGAAGAAAAGTGCAGAAAAGTGAAGTTTTTGCCTGGGGTACATTTGTACCCCAAAGTATTTTTGATCGCTGTAAGCCATTTGCAGAAAAGTTAAGTTTTTGCATGGGGTACATTTGTACCCCAAAGTATTTTTGATCGCTGTAAGCCATTTGCAGAAAAGTGAATTTTTGCATGGGGTACATTTGTACCCCAATGTTTTTTTTGATCGCTGTAAGCCATTTACGTAAAGAAATATTAAGTAAACGCACTTCTGATATATACAAAGGATTGACAAAGCAGAAAAACATGAATTTTGACTCATATAATATTTGAATATTCCGAAATCATGCGCTTAAAGTTTCTGGGATTTAAATTATAATCTGGGTAATCCTGGGCAATCAATTAACCCAAAAAAATTCCTAAAAATACTCAAATATACATCTGAATACAAATACGAAAACTAACTACCAAAAATACGAGGAAAGAATCAAATAGAATATTTCCGTGTTTTTTTTTTACCATAAAGGATTTTGTTGCGATAAAAGAGTTGTAAGAGATGTATTTATTTCGGTCATGGTGGACTTTACTGTGGTAATGCCCATGTATGGATTTGAACAACTTTTTAAATATTTATTTAAGATGCTTCGAAACCAAATTTTAAAATTGTAACTCCAATAATTAGGCTTAGAACCACTATTAAAACGATTTAATTTTGTTCGGGACCAGTTATGAGCCCGTAAAATGTCTCACTTTATTTTATTAACCTACTCACCAATTTTCAATATCATAAATTCAATCATCTCCGGTCTTGAACCAGTGAAATGTTAGGCCTGTTCCCGTCTTCGAATTCCATCAAATCATGCGGAATCGGAATTGGTGAATCCACCCGCTTCCAAAAACCTATGGCTTAATTCGGCGAATAGCTTCAAATTTCAATTCATTTTCATTCGACTGTCTAAATGGTTAAATACATTAGCTGCATTATCTTAACGCTTCTTGGAAATAAGAATATTAACTAAATTCGATCGCTCATCGCTGTACGTCTGTGTGTTGGAATCAGGGACTAAACCCGAAACGAATATCGGTTCCGGTACGTACCGAAATGAGAATATCGGTTAAAGGTTCTGATTTGGTTTTCAGTTTATTTCGGTTTTCGTATACCGGTACGTACCGGTACTAGTATAATTTTTTTGAATATTCAAAAATTCAAATTATTTCAAGATATCGAAAAAATTTATAAATGTAATAGAACTAAAAAATTGAGTTCTAAGCATATCCCAGAAAAAACACGTTTTTTAATATATACAGAATACTAGTCTTTTTTATTTTTGGACGAACAATTTCACTAAACGCTTACACGTATGTCAGCGCTTCCAGTGGTATCCCTACACTCGGAAAAATATTCCTCGAATTCAGGAATTCTTTATTCTTATGTCGCCCAGACAAACTCGTCTTGGGGTCATTTTTCATAAAGCTAACAAATATTTCTTTATAATGGTTCGAAGTATTCCGATTCAATATCTGTCGTATTTCCGCAAAAAATAGTAAAATACTCAAATATCAGGTATTTCAGATCAAATACACAAAAACAGTTGGAAACATCTGAAAAATCTGCCTTTATATATATATATATTACATTTTTCGAAATATTTAAACAGCATTTTTTTTAGGACGATATTGGATTTAAATCCAGAAACTTCATTTCTAAAATTTATATTATCATTTTTTTTAACATTTCCATATTTAAGCGAGAGTTAGACTAAGAAATCCTTTACATTTAGAGGGCTTATATTTACCAAAGAAACGTTTTTTCGCTTTTTCAAAATTTTGTTCTATATCTTAAAAAGAGAATTTGTTTTGTGGTTATTCTTAAGACTTTTTCCTGCGTGTATATATTTTACCAGTTGAAATATTAATTTGAAATAATCATAAATCAATCAAATAAATAATAAGAAACCGAAACAGTGATCGGTACAAGCGATTTCGGTATGGTTCCGGATATTTTGGGTTCCTATTATAACTTTTTTTTTTTTTTTAATTAGTTTAATTTTTAAATAGTGTAACCCTAATACACAATTTTTTACATTTTTCTGTTATTTTTAAGAAACTTATAATGTAGTGAAGCGTATAATTGAACTATTATAACTGTTAACGGTTTTCGGTTCTCAAAAAAATTTGAATATCGGTTCCGGTACGTGTCTTGAAACGGTTTATTTCGGTTAACGGTTCCGGTTACGGTATTATTCCCTGGTTGGAATACTTTAAAGCAACGCGAATCCTTAATGTCAACTTATGCTTTATTTTTTAAAACTTCTCTTTCAACTCATAATACGATTCTCAACCATTTTAAGAAAACTTGAATTCCTTTTTTTAGGTCTAATTCTCAGCTTGTACCATTGAACCATTGATTTTCTTCATATACGATTCAATACTCTCAATTTTGTCAAGTTCTTTAATTTTTTGTAATTGTTTTATTTCACAAATATTTAAGTATTTTTCGGAATTACATTTATACCCGCGATTAAGTAACGCTAGGACGCATTAAACCCAATCCGGGCCAAAGGTTAAATGCATTAAAAGATGGCAAAGTTGGCAAGGGACTAACCGGCATTGTCAGGGGCCAATTGGGATAGCCCAGCTGACTGAGGGCAGCCTGGAACTGTACAAAAAATGGTATAAAAAATAAGAATTAGGAAAATTTAGAAATTTTTACCTGTTGCGGATTGGCTGCCACCACATAGCTGCCCTCATTGACGGCCTTTTGTATGGAGGCGCGTATGGCGGCCGTTTCCTGTAGATTCTGCTGTGTTACTTGCACTGGGGCTTTTGGTGTATTTGATCCAAAACTTGGACCCATTAGCCAAGTGGGCGTAACCACCTGTCGACGCAGACGTTTGATTCCCATTGGATCCTGCAGTAATTGCAAAATCCAGGCATTGCCCATTGCTGCCGCCAGACATAGTAGGAGTATGTGGAGCAAACTCATAATTGCTCAGCGCTTGACTTCGGTTGACCACCAAATGGTTGGCTGGGTCAAAAGCTAACGCCGTTGAAGTTCAGTTCTGTTTTGTAAATTTTCGTTTAAGTCAGCATTTTACATTGACATTCAAGTTCTGTGTCTGTTCTGTTCTGAGGGTCATGGCTGGTTTTATTGGTGGGTATTTGAATTCCCTTGAAAGAACTTTATTTTTACTTTGTTTGGTAAAATATAGAAATTTGCTATTTGGACACCATGGGGTCAAAGGGCTTTGTTAAACTCCACTTTAAAGGCAGAGAAAATGACTGCAAATCCATTTTAATTTATACGAATCTTTGTAAGTAAAACTTACGAAATACTTGTTCCCGATTTTGGAAAATCTGTCTTTCAAAATCTCTTAAACAGCTTATTATATCAAGCTGGAAACCCATAACTCATATAATATTTGAATATAACTTAAAAGTAATTAAGTTTCCATCAAAGTAAAAAAAAAATTCCATATTTTTTTGCATTTTTTAACGAAATTTTGTCTTAAAAAGCTCGTGGAAATTTGAAAAAAAAATATTATTAGCCCCCCAACTTTGTCATTATAATACAACCGCATCAATAAGCCTTCGTTTTAAACATAGCTCTTTATAAAAAACCACAAATGTATTGGGGTAAGAATGTACCCCAAAAAAGGTACACTTTAGTTTTGACCATTGAGAGATCTAGGGTTAAACGTGTATTAAACAAGTTTTCTTAAAGTCCTGTGTGCATATTAAGGGGCACATCTAGTGTGACCGTCTAAAAAAATCGAATTTTCATCAACTGCATTAAATGTTTTAATTTTTTTTTTTTTTAAATATATTTAAAAATAATTTATTTAAATACACTGGAATTTGAAAAGAAAAAAAATCTAATTTTCACCAGGGAATAATACCGTAACCGAAACCGGAACCGTTAACCGAAATAAACCGTTCGAAACCGGAACCGATATTACATTTTTTTTGAGTACCGAAAAACGTAAACCGTTATATTTAATAGGAACCGAAAAAACCGTAACCATACCGAAACGCTAATACCGGTACTGTTTCGGTTTCCAGTTGATATATTCAACTGGTAAAATGGCAATACATACACTGAGAAGTCTTACATTTCAGAAATTCGCCTTACAGAATAATCAGAATCAAATCATCTTTTAAAGATATATAGGATACAAAAAAAATGTCTATAAATAGTGTTAAAACTTTTGTTTGCTAAATATAAGCCCTCTAATTAAATGTAAAGGATTCCTAAGTCTTCGAAAAATAGAAATGCTAGAAATATTATAATATCAATTTTAGAAATTATGTTTCAGAATTTTATTCAAATTTCGCTCTGCAAAAAAAATCTTGTTTAATATTTCGGAAAATTTATTATCAGGTAAAGCTAAGGCATATTTTATGTTACCAACTGTTTTTGTGTTTTTTAGAGCTAATATACCTGATATTTGAGTATTTTACCAGCCTTTTATGAGCTATTTTGGGCCGTAGTCTTAAAGTATGGGTTCAAATCTATCCAAATCACTAAGGATATATTTTTTTTGGCGAAAACACGGCAGATTTTAGGGCGACACAAGAATAGGGATTTCTTTAATTCTTGGTTTCAGGGATACCACTGAAAGCCTGGACATTTAACGAAATTGTTCGTCCAAAAATAAAAAATAAAAGAAATCGGAAAAAAAACCTTTTTTATGTGGGATATTCGTAGAACCCTTTTGTAATTCTATTACATCCACTATTTTTTAGAATATCTTGAAATAATATAAATTTTTGATTATTAAAAAAAATATACTGGTACCGGTATACCGAAATAAAAATCTGGGTTCCGTATCGGAACCGAAAACCGAAATAAACTGAAAACCGAAATAGAACCTTTAACCGAAGTTCACATTTCGTTACGTACCGGAACCGGTACCGGAACATATATTCGTTTCGGGATTAATCCCTGATTTTCACCTAGTTTTTCGCTATCTCCCAAGTCACTAAAAAATAGGATCTTTTTAATGGTGAATACGGACTTTAACGTGGCTGAAATAAGAAAAAAAAGATTATTAAACTAGAAGAAATTTCTCATACAATGAACCTCAGTTGTAAAAAAATTGGAATTTAACAAAATGGCAGAGTTTTGAAAATAGATTAGAATTTCGCACAAAAAAAAACTATATACTCCCAAAATATGTATAAATTAATGGTAAAAAGTTTAAGTTCTATCTCTTCTCTTCATTGGTTGTACAAAAAAATACCAAAAATCAGGGCGTCCAACTGCATCAAGCTGCGCTTAACGATTCCGAAAAATCATTTAAATATAAAAAATATGATGATAATAAACTTAGTTTTAAATTCAATTAAAAAGGAACTATTGGTAACCGCCACAAATTTCAAGCATAATTACAATTAGTCCAATTTGACTCAATTGTTAACAACTTTGCTATTTATTCTTTGATTTTCAATATTTATTTAAATTTCAAAATAACGACATGTTTGCTTATCGATATATCGTCTCAGTTATTGTCATCTCTAGTTGTTCGTGTCAACGTAATAAGGTCACACCTGACTTGTGTGAGTGTGCGCGCACACACTAGTTGAGATTAGTAGGACCACATTTGATTATTGTTGGGACTTTTAATTGCCTGCCAGACGACAGTCACTCTGATCGCCCCCACTTATTCACTTCGTTTTGTTTAACTTCAAATCGTTTAATTGTGTTACAAATAAATAACTCCGTGCAGCTAGAGCAGGTGAGTGCTAGCGCATAATACCCTTCTCCTTATCCTTATCCTTGGCTGGCTGCGGCACAACTTGTCTAACAAATTTGCCGGCATACGCGGTTCAGCTTAAAAGGGTAAGGAGTGGGGGGCGAAACCGGCTGCCAGGCTTTGCAAATTTGCTTGTCTGGCCAACCAAAAGCCAGTTGCAGCTGCAGACACACACTCACACACGCACGCACACACCGAATGGCAAGTGTGTGAAACTAGTTTTTTTTTTGTTGTCTTCATCCGTATCCTCCACACCACCAAAACTCATTTGAATTGCTCTCCCTAGTTGTTGGGTAGATGCAAAAACCGAATCAGTCTCGTCCTCGTCGCTGATTCGGCGCATACCTTCAGAGTTTGAGTTCGTTTCATTTCTTTCTTTCTTTTTTTTTTTCTTTTTTTTTTGCTTATGTGTGTCTACCTCCCAGCCGGCCGGTTTTTCATTGCTCTTCCTCTTGGGTGAAATTTTCATTGCAGCAGGCAGCAGTTCTCTCCAGTGCGCTATCTTCTCCCCCTCCTCCTCCTGAAATAACAGCACTCAAGGCTTAAATGGTCACCATGGAGAACAGCGAGGAGATTTTACAGATTTTGGAGCGTTTCACACGTCTCAAGCAAAAGGAAATACCCAAGGAACTGGAGGACTATTTGCAGTATGTGGCCAAAACCGGTGATACCATCTTCAAGTGGGCCAGTCTCAAGTATTTGTTTCGCGAGAAGCTGTTGAATGTGATCAAACATTTTAATGAGGATTCGCCACGTCTTGAGGGTAAATTGAAAAGAGAGTTATTGCTAAGGTGGAAGCAGTGAGCAGAGTGGCCAGTGTGGGCCAATGCAGGCATGAAGAATTGGAGTAACAATAACGACGGAAAATAGCTTATTGTATTCCAATAGACGATGGGCTTTAATTCTTAAACTTTTGATGCGCAATTAGATCAAGCATTATTTACAAAAAGCTCAGTGATATGGGTTAATTGCACTCCAAAAGCTTAATTACTTCAAATATTATTAATTGTTTCCCAAAAGCTCAATTACTGCAGATATTGTTTTCCATAAGCTCATTTACTGCAGTAATAGTTCCCCAAAAGCTCAATAACCTAAGGAATTATACTTGAAAAGCAAAATTATTCAAATAATTAACTTTCAAAAGCTCAATTTCTACAGTAATAGTTCCCCAAAAGCTCAATTACTATAGTAATTGTTCCCCAAAAGCTCAATTACTACAGTAATTGTTCCCCAAAAGCTAAATTACTACAGTAATTGTGCCCAAAAAGCTCAATGGCTACAGTTATTTTGTCCCAAAAGCTTATTACTACTGTAATTGTTTCCCAAAAGCTCAATCCCTGCAGTTATTGTTCACCAAAAGCTCAATAACCTAAGGAATTATACTTGAAAAGCTAAATTAATCAAATAATTCACTTTCAAAAGCTCAATTACTACAGTAATTGTTTCCCATAAGCTCAATTACTTCAGTCTTTGTTCCCCAAAAGCTAAATTACTACAGTAATTGTTCCCCAAAAGCTCAATTAGTACAGTAATTGTTTTCCATAAGCTCAATTACTTCAGTCTTTGTTCCCCAAAAGCTTAATTACTACAGTAATTGTTCCCAAAAGCTCAATTACTGCAATACTTGTTTCCCAAAAGCTCAATAACTTAAGCAATCAATTCCGAAATATCAATTACTGCAGTAATTGCTCTCCAAAAGCTTAAGTACTACAGTAATTGTGTCCCAAAAGCTCAATTACTACTCTAATTGTTTCCCAAAAGCTCAATCAATGCAGTAATTGTTCACTAAAAGCTAAATACTACAATAATTGTTCCCCAAAAGCTAAATTACTGCAGATATTGGTCTCCATAAGCTCAATTACTGCAGTAATTGTTTCCCAAAAGCTGAATAATCTAAGGAATTATGATTATTTAAATAATTCACCTTCAAAAGCTCAATTCCTACAGTAATTGTTCCCCATAAGCTCAATTACTACAGTAATTGTTCCCCGAAAAGCTCAATTACAACAGTAATTGTTCCCGAAAAGCTCAATTACTACGGTAATTTTTCCCCATAAGCTCAACTACTGCAGTAATTGTTGCCAAAAAGCTCATTAACTTAAGCAATTCTGCTTGAAAAGCTAAATTATTTCAATAATTCACCTTCAAAAGCACAATTACTTTCCTAACTAAACTCCAAAAGCTTTAAAAACCTCAGTTATTTGATATAATTTCCACTACTTAAGCTCAATTAGTTTAGTTTTCGCAAATAAAAAATGTAATTACTCAAGGCCTGCCTAAACTGCCTCTGCCCTTCCGCATACCCCCATTAGCCTTTCTTTAACTGAACTTTCTCTTGGTCACACAGAAATCCCCAACTATCCGAATGTGGATCCTTTTAACTTTGAGACCATGAAATCCTCGTTGCTCGAGCGCTTGGATCTATTTAATGCCGCTCCATTTACTGTGCAACGTTTGTGCGAGCTGCTCATTGATCCACGCAAGCAATATTCACGCATTGATAAGTTTATGCGCGCCCTGGAGAAGAATATATTGGGTAAGTTGCATAAATGCTTATACAGTCTAAGATTCATATCTTCAAATCTCATTTCAGTGGTCAGCACCATCGATCCGGGACGCAAGCGTACGGAAAGCGAGAATGGTGACTCTTTGGATTCGGTGGTCAATGGCGATCTTTCGCTGGAGGTTAACATAGACATTGAAATGGAAAATGAGGGTCTGTTCAATAATGGCAATGCCAACGAGGAGAGCAGCAGCGGCGGCGCCTTAAAGGCCAGTTGCCCACGTACCGATGATGCGGTTCAACCCAAAGCCAAGAAGGCCAAGCTTGATATAGACGAGGATGCGGCCGATGGTAATGAGGAGGTGATTCGTGCCAAGTCCGAGGAGGTTGAAGGGGAGCGGGAGAAGAGTGAGAACAATGATGAGACTGATGCTCGTCCACAAGAGGCAGCTGAGATTGAGGAACCCGATGAGGAAGAAGAGGAGCCCAAACAGTCGCTTAATGGCAGTAAGCAGCAAAAGTTACAGGCTGAGGAGGTGGAGGAGGAGCTACCTGCACCCCCAGAGGAAATTGCATCTCCGGACGAGGATGAGAAAGAAGGAATTGAAGAGAAAGAAGAGAAAGCTCAGCCGCTGGAGAAGATCGTAGAGAAGCAGGAGATTGAGAGTGATGAAAAGACCAAGGTCAAGCCACAGGAGGATAAGGAGAAGGAAAAAACACCAGCAACTGAAGAAAAAGCAACCCTGCCCCCTAAGGAAGATGCTAAAGAGGAAATCAAAAGCGAGAAAGTCAAGCAACTGGAAAAGAAGGAGGAGGAGACTATCGCCAAGGAAGAGAAAGAGCAGCCAGCTGTAGCTGAGCCCAAGTCAACACCCGAGAAGCCCAAGGAGGCTGCCACTGAGGAGTCCAAATCCAAGGAGATGCCCACTGAAAAGACTGAGACCAAGGAGCCGCCGGCCAAGAAGGAGGACGACGACAAGCAGGAGGAGAAGAAACCTGCCGAGACGGAAAAGAAGGATGATCAAAAGACTGCCGAGACTGCTAAAGAAGCTCTCAAAGAAGAATCCCCAGTTGTGCCCATTGAGGCCGATGAGCCTGCCACCACCGTGGCAGCTACACCGCAATCTCCACCAGCTGTAAGCGAAACCACACCAACTGATGCCCCAGCGCCAATTGCTGCAGACACTGCTCCACCAGCGGCGGCGACGCCTGTCTTGGCTCTAAATGATCAACCCATGGAGGATACAGCCGAAGAGGAGGCCCAAGTTTCACCCTCGGCTGCCGTCGAGGAAGTTGTCATGGCCGAAAGTGTAACAGCTGTCACAGCTCCAGCTGAAATGGCTACCGATGAGGCCAGCGCCAAGGATGAGCCAGCTGCCATGGAGGTGGATGATACTAGCCAGGAAGTGATGGACCAGTAAAACGCCAATTCCGAGCGATTATTTATACATAAACACACACAAGAAACAAAACAACTTTACATTCAGAAGAAAAAAACATACTACTCCACGTAACTAGCATGATAAGACAGTTGGCCCTCCCTTACACACACTTTCCTCACCAGCTCCATTACACTTGAGCTGAACTTCGCACAGTCAGTTGGAACCAGGTAACCAGGTCTCAATTTATATTGGACAATCTGTGCGAACGTTCACGCGTTATAGCCGTAAGTCTTCTGTCCCCCGTTTTTGTTCATGTAATCCTTTGAATAATTATGTTGTTGCGCGTAGCTTAAAGACTATTTTATAGAACAAAACTCCCACTCCTCTAAATTCTATTATTTCTTTTTATTTTTTTTTAAATGTTTCCAACAACAGAAGGTAAAAAAAAAACAAAAAACAAAAAAAACAATAAATTATCTACATGAATACATTTGGAGTTCTTTATATGTGGAAAGAGTGTATCCTACTTTAGACTAAGCAAGGTATGACGCTTCCTTGAGTTACTTTGCTAAATCTGTAATAAAATAAATTTTAATGAATACCTTCGTTCAATTCTTTTGCAGAATGAATGGAATTAACACCAGGCAACACTTAAATTTAAGTTATAGCAACGGAAATGGAAGAGATGACTATAGTATGGATGAGATGGGGGTCAACCCTTCACTTTGCAGACAAGTTGAGCCAGATATAAGGTACATTGCACCAGATAGAAAACGTTATAGGATTTTTGTTGCCGAAAGAAACTATGGCCTGGCTTCTGACGGAGCCACAGTATGTCCCATTTACAGTCGTCTCCAGAAATTGAACTTAATGAAGCTTTACTGTCTTAACTAGCATGGTAAGCTCTTGAAACCTCTTATACTAGAACAGTGTAATGTTCTTGGAGTCCAACAGTGCTGAAAAAACAGTGGGTCGTTGCTTCCGAAAAAGCCTCAGTATATGTCCCATTTGCAGTCCTTTCCAGAAATTGATTTTAAACGAACTCTGCTATCTTAACTAACAAGGTTAGCTCTTAAAATCAAGGCTGCAAACCGGTCCGGAACCGAACCCCTTAGAACCGGTTCGGTTCGGGTTTTTTGAATTGGCCGAACCGGACCAAGAACCGAATTTTGTACATTTTTGATCTCTCGAAACTGAACCCGAATCGAACCATGTATTCAAAAAATATTAAGTAATTTTTCAGACGGAAGAAATATTTAATATAATTATTTAAAAACGACTGACTGTATAAGAACAATAGAAGGCAATGAACCAATTTCAAATTTACAATCTATCAATGATATTATAGATTCCTTCGAAAATTGTCCAAGAGAACATACATCGAAAATGTTTTAAAATTTTAAAAGCCCTTTACCAAATATTCTGCAATCTTAGTTATACGCGCATTTTCAACACTAAAGTCTGTTTCTACTAATCTAAGATCAAGTAGAAAAAAACAGTTTCAGAAAGATATAATGCCTACACAGACGAAAAAAGATATCCTGACTAAAATCAATCCCAATTAATGTCAGGTAAAGGTAAAGGATTCCTGATTTTATGAAACCAAAGTACAATCAGATTCGACTCGTAATTGAAGTTATTAATCCGAAGGTCGGGTCTTTAATTAACTGAAACAAGGCACTTCTTAAATTATATTATATGATCAAACTATTTGTTGTTTAATTGAACCGAGGTTCGAACCAAAACCTGGCGTTCAGATGATTCAGAAACCGGTCCGTGAACCGAACCCAAAGATTCCTCACTGGATCAAACCGAACCTCTTGCAAAATTTGGTAGGTTTGCAGCCTTGCTTAAAATACCTTAAACTAGAGAAGAAACATTGCAACGCGACAGAAGTTTGCAACGCATAGAAATACACATTTCCGATCACATAAAGTATATATATTCTTGATCAGGACGACGAGCTGAGTTCATTCTGTCTGTTTCTACGCGAACTAGTCCCTCAGTTTTAAAGCTATCGAGCTGAAATTTTGCACAAAGTCTTCTTTTAACTGCACGCAACTAATATGTCGGAACCGGCCGGATCGGGTGACTATATGTTATAGCTGCCATATAAACGGTCGGTCTAAAAACTAGTTCCAGTGAGAAAAACTTTTTTGTTTTCCATCGTAGCGTCACCAATCGTGGTATAAATAAGTTTTATATGCTTTCACACAATTCTGGAAAAATTGATCAAAATCGGATGACTATAGCATATAGCTGCCATATAAACGGTCGGTCCAAAAACTAGTTCTAGTGAGAAAAACTTTTTTGTTTTCCATCGTAGCGTCACCAATCGTGGTATATATTAATTTTATATGCTTTCACACAATTCTGGAAAAATTTATCAAAATCGGATGACTATAGCATATAGCTGCCATATGAACGATCGGTCTAAAAACTACTTCTAGTGAGAAAACTTTTTTAATCGTAGCATCTACGTGGTATAAATAAGTTTTATATACTTTCACATCTATTCTGGAGAAAATTTATTAAAATATATTTATATAAAAATTTTTGTATTTCCATCGTAGCGTCACACAATCGTTTTATATATAATCATCAATAATTGAATTTCAACATAATTCTAGGAATAAATTTATCAAAATCGGATGACTATAGCATATACATAGCAACAAATCGGTTTAAAAACTAGTTCCTAATGGGAAAAAACTTTTTGTTTTCCATCGTAGCGTCACCAATCGTGGTATATATTAATTTTATATGCTTTCACACAATTCTGGAAAAATTTATCAAAATCGGATGACTATAGGCATATTGAGCTGACTCATAGGAATTTTGATCGGTCAAAAAACTAGATTCTAGTGAGAAAAACTTTTGTTATCAATGGTAGCGTCTTTCAAAAACTGACTTACTTCAAACTTAGAACTAGTGAACCTAATTCATGTATTTAAAACATCTGCTAGCCTGAACAAATAGAGTTTACATTACATGTCATTACATTCTTCAGTATTCTGTGTAGATCCCTGTTAGGATTCTCAGGGATTAGTTTTGAAAACCTTTAGTTGTTGTGGCTTCCTATCAGTAATATCGTTTGTCTCAACCCCCTGGTGTTTTCCCAGGACATTGTTCTAAGCTTATGCTCCTTGTTTCTGAGGAGCTCTTTAATGGTGGAGCTCTTTAATGCCGCAGTAGGGTTTCGGACCTACTCCCGCGCTAGAGTGTCGGCTATTTCATTTCCGGGAATGTTTTTTGTGGCCTAGTATCCAAAGTAGTGGCAGTTTGTTCCTGTTGCCTAATCGACCCAGTTTCGCTTTTGTCTCCAAGACCAATTTCGAGGTGATCTTTTTACTGCTTAATGCATGAAGCGCTGCATGGCTCTCCGAATGGAGATAGCGCATATTTCTGCCTGAAATATGTAAGTAAATTCTCCCATTGATCCATTGAGTCCAGCGCCTAGGGGTGTGGGTAGGGGTAGGATCGCGTACCTTTGGATTATGTGTGGTTGCATGTTATATATTTTTGTTAGTGAGATCCATTAGCTCTTACTACTTTTGCATACATTGTGTAATTCTTGTCCAAGTGGAAGAGGGTTTTCTGACTCTAAAAGATATTTCACCTCTGTTTTCTGGTGTAATGAGACAGCCGGATGGGCGTATTGGTCTCATTCTGCTTAGTTTATATATAGATGATGGTTTTTGAAGGGTTTAGGTTGAGCTTAACCTCCTTGCACCAATCAGACATCACTTTCAGTCTCCTTTTAAACTATGTAACACAGGGTTTCTTTAATCAAGAAGTATCAAGAGCTCTATACCTACTCACCTCCCTCCACCATCTCCCCCAAAATCAAACATTCTTCCCAATTTCTTTGGCATAAAATGTGTAAAGAGAGTATATATAATAACAACAAAACAAAAAAAAAAAAATAATAAGCACTTAGCAAATTAGTTAAAATTTGGTAACTTCATAAAGCCAATGGTTTCCACCGGGCGGCCCTGCCGCCGCAACGCCACAGCCACCGTATGTAAATGGGTACGTTTCCGATTCCGGTCTAGCCGAGCCACCGACGGAATAATGGGGGGTGGGGGGTAGCGCTTCGTTTGGCGTAACCCTGCTGCCTGGGTTATTGCGGCTGTTGTCTAGCCGAGCAACACCTTGCGCATCATGAAGCCGCTACTGGCGCTTGTACTGCTGCTGGGCGCACGCGAATTCTGCTCGGGCTCAATGCACTTGGAGGAGCACAGATATTGCAGCAGTGGCACACGATATTTGCCACAAAAGTCCACGAACTTGATGTGCTCCACCCGATTGTCAAAAAATACGCCCTTGCAATTGGGATTGACACAACAATTGGCACTGTTCAGATACTCGGCCAGGGTGCGCGGAATGTCATAGGGACCAGGGCGCTGTCCACTGGCACGGACAGTGCGTCCGGCCAGCTCCAGCAAAGTGGGCGGCTTCAGGGCCATGTCCTGAACGAAGCGCACCACCAACGGATTGTCGCGTAAGCTGAGCTGTGAAATATTCCATGTAAGTTTTTCGGTTTTTTTGTATTCCGCCGTGCCTTACCTCTGTCAGGTTTTTCAGCGCCACAATATCCTTGGGCAAGTGTTTCAGTCGATTCTTGTGCAGCAACAATGACTTAAGGTTCTTCAGACGTGCAATGCTCATGGGTAGATTCTCGATGAGGTTATCGCACAGCACCAGAGCCTGCAGTTGGTTCAAGGAACCCACCATTTCGGGAACTTCAGTAATTTGGTTGCCACCCAGTGATAGCACATGCAGACTAAAGAGGATGAGAGAATGTTAAAGGTAAAGGTAAGTAGATGAACATTTTCTTTGATTTTCGACATAATTTTTTAACTAACAAATGAAAACATCCATCCTTTTTTTTTTTTTTTTTTTTCTTCTTCTTTTTTTCTTTCTCTTCGCTTTTTTGTTGAAAGTCATTTGATCCCTTTCTTTTTCTTCTACTGGGTGCTGGATAACATTGGGTGCATAAGCTTTCCTGGTCTCGTATGACGAGTGACTCTTAGGTGGTTCCCTCTAGCGTAGAAAAATTCTATAATATTCACATTCCAGATAGTGTGGAAACACTGGAAGTCGACTACAACCCCATTAAGGGGTCTTCTACCTTAGAAAATATTTTTTTTCGATTTTTTTGTTTTGCCTTATTATTACAGCTTAAACATTCCCCTTTCATTCCCTTTAAACCATTTTCAATTATTCAAATGGTTTAGCAGTATATCCTTTTAGTGGCAATGTTCTTGCCAATGTGAGTATTTTCAACGTTGCTGAAAACTTTAACCGCGTTTTCTCTAAACCACTTTTTGACCTGGTAGCCATGATTGGGCCAGTTCTACTGAACCGATTTTGATGAGCCATGTTGCAATCGACCAATTGATGTAATTCGCCCGTACCTCAATCTAATAAAAATTTTTTACTATTTTTTCACTAAACAACAAAAAAAACTCAAAATCTAATTTTTTTTTAAATGTTTGTAAATTTTAGAAAAAATTTTTTTTATGATCAGTCGGGCCAGAATTACATCAATTCTATCATAACCTCATTTACGTTTTCAATTCCGATAACCTGGAGTCCCGGAATCTGGCCACCACCTCTACACCTTTTTTTGAGGCCTTAATTGGGCCGATAACTTTTGAACAGCCCTCGAATTCCTAAATTTTTTTTTTTTATTTTACTTTTAATTAATTAATAACACAAAACAAAAAACCAAATTGAAAAACTCTTATGGTTTTCCTCCAGAATTTTGTAAAAACACTCATAAAACACTCGTCAAAGGTAGAATACCCCCTTAAGAGGTAGTTAGAAAAACTCTACATCGCTAGAATGAAGCTTGATTTTTATTGATTTTCCTTATTTTTCAAATCATCTTTGACTCAGTTACGTCTTTTTGTGATTTTTGTGCATTTTACGAACCCGCCGAAAAATTTGTCGTAGCTAAATTCGATTATGCAAAATGAATAAAAAAGAGTTTTCACAGTCATATCAATTTTTCAAAAGTTGATTTTGTTGGTCTGCTAGGCTTGGCGAGAGTTGCCTATCTTTTTTAAAAACAACAGCAATAGAGTTGGAGAATCGAGTTCATTTCAATGACCTAGTTCAAAAATGAACTATATTTCAAACACTGAGACCAAGTTCATTAGTTCATTTAAATGAACAACTCTAAACACCAATCGTGTAGAGTGACCATCGCCCAGGTAATTAAAGACACCATGAAGCTAAATTTTTGCCCTGTGGCCACACTAGACTTACGAACCATCTTTAAGCTAGGTACTCAGACATCAATAACATTATCGCTGACTTTCTAATTACATGGCTCTTAGAATGCGCTCTTCGAATTTTCTCAAAGCATTCTAAGAACTCGTACTCAAACGCCGAGAATGCGCTCTGATAATGTCCATGGGGTTGCCAGATTGTTTCTCAAAAACAGCTGATAAATTATCACATGTTTGATACCTCTGAGAATTAAGCAGACAATTTGAAAAAATGACTTCAAAGAAGAACAAAAGGCAGAAGGAGCATGAACAAATTGCAGAGTTCAAAGCGGTCCAAATGAAACCAATTTTAATGGATTTGGACAACAATTTCGCGCGCTGGCGTCACTTTATTCTCCTTGAGCGCTACACTAAATACACACAAGGAAACAATCATGACAATGACCATTTCATGCATTTCACATAGAGCATTTCATTTTCAATTTTATAAACATTTATAAAATAATCAGAGTGACCATTTCGTATTCAGTGACTGATGACAGACATTGTGCTGTTGCCTGGTCAGAGCCCTTTTCGAATTATGAAACAATTCTAGCAGCGAGAATGTTATTCGTGTGCTGAGTACCTGAGCTTGACGTAATATATGTCGAAGTAAACAAAACTTATTCACTTCGCAGGGCTTAAATGTTTGCAGCCTTAATTTAACTACAGATTCCCTTAAAATATATTTGTATACACTTGAAAAGTGTATATTAATTTTGCCCAGAAGTTTGTATACGCATAGAAATATTCATTTCCGACCCCATAAACTATATATATTCTTGAACAGGACGACGAGCCGAGCATATAGATTCCGTCTGTCCGTCCGTCTGTCCGTCTGAATCTGTGTGTCTGTTTCTATGCGAACTAGTCCCTCAGTTTTCAAGCCTATCGAGCTGAAATATTTCACAGAGTCTTCTTTTCCTGCACGCAACTAATATGTCGGAACCGGTCGGATCGGTTGACTATATCTTATAGCTGCCATAGGAACGATCGATCGGAAAATAAGTCTTAGTGAGAAAAACTTTTTTGTTTTCCATCGTAAGACAGATGTCTCCAATCTTTTAGGTACATATTTTAATGTATTACATATGCTTCCACCATACAAGTTCAGGAAGAAATGAGTTATCACAAATCGGATAACTATAGCACTTGCTATATCTGACCCCACTTTAAAGTTTTAGTTAGATACAAACAAACTATTTCTAGTATACACGAAAAGTGTTTTTTTTCCCAGAAGTTTGTATACGCATCACCAATATTCATTTCGACCCATAAATTATTTATATGCTCGAACAGGACGACGGTGTTAATTCCGTCTATTCTCCCGTCTGCGTTTAGGACTTGTCCTCGTTAAGAATCGGAGACTTTATAGCCTTTTACTGCACGCAACTAATATGTCGAAACCGGTCGGATCGGTTGACTAAAACTAGCTTCTAGGAACGATGAGTCAAAACCGTTTTTGTTTTCCATCGTAGCGTCACCAATCTTGGTATATATTAGTTTTATATGCTTCCACATAATTCTCGAAAAATTTATCAAAATCGGATGACTATAGCATATAGCTGCCATATAAACGGTCGGTCAAAAAACTAGTTTTAGTAAGAAAAACTTTTTTGTTTTCCATCGTAGCGTCAATAATCTTGGTATATGTAAGTTTCATATGCTTTCACATAATACAGGAAAAATTGATAAAAATCGGATGACTATATTATATAGCTCCCATAGAAATGGTTGGTCAAAAAACTACTTCTAGTAGGAAAAACTTTTTTGTTTTCTAACGGAGCGTGCCCAATCTTGGTATATATTAGTTTTTATATGCTTTCACATAATTTTGAAAAATTTTTATCAAAATCGGATGACTACAGCCTATAGCTGCCATAGGACTGATCGGTCGGAAAATGTGATTTACTAAGAAACGTTTTTTTTATGGTATCAAATTTTTATTATCAATGATTTAAAATTTTTAAATATTTGATATCTTAATCCTATATATATTTTACCGGTTAAATCGGTTGGAGTAAACTTTTTCAAGTGTATTAAAACTTCGGCACAGTCGAAGTTAGCTTTGCCTTCTCGTTTTTTCTTTCACTAAACCAAGAGATGATTCTTTGTCAAAGTATTGGACATTTGGAATTAGGCGAGAACTTATTAAAGATTTGGAATTTTTTCTGAATCAGATTCACAAAACTTTTTACGTTAGCGGAACCGGTTCTGCCACATTTTATTCTCTTTGTTGACTGTAAGAAAGTTGATCAATTCGAAAACGAAAACCAATGTGATAATATTTAAAGCTAAATCATGTTTGGAATCATTACATATTCTCGAACGGTTTGCATCCCTGATAAATTCCAATCAAATGATTGGATTATCTACTAAAATTTGTCTTCAAATGCCGAACTTTAATGCAGTGTTTCTCATAGCCTCTGGGGTTCGAACACATAACGCAAAATCACGCACAACATTCCAGTCTTAGGTCAATCAAAAATGTTTCCCTAATTGTATTCCGCGTGTCAGGGTAAGCAAGTCGTAGGTATTTGGCAAGAAAATAACTAAAATTTTGTTTAATTTTGGATTTAAAAATGTTTACACACAATACACTCACAATTGTTCTGCCCCCTCTTCTAAGTTTTTCAAAATTCTTGTTCTTCGAATTGAAGATACCCGGATACTCAGCATTACGATTAGCACAGATTGATCAAAGTCACAAGGTAGATAATTCAATTTCTTTTGCCATTTTTAGCCTCAACTTATTGTTTATAATTATCTTTATGGTGCGACTGGGTTTTAAGTGTTTGTATAGTTTGCTTTACGATGGGGGCGCCCCACAGGGCACTTAATTCCCGTCTGGTCTTATCAATTTTGTTTTTATAAACTCTAACCAGACACGCGCTTGACAACAACACACACACACACCCCGCGAGACAACAGAGGTTAAGGTGGAATGGCCTGAGATGTACCTACCCTTGCATTTTCCATATATCCTTGGATATGCTGGTGATCTTATTGCCACCCACATACAGATACTTGAGCTGTCTCAGCTCGGTCACCTGTTCCGGGAAATGTGTCAACTGATTGCCACTCAAATTCAGTTCCTTCAGCGTTGGCTGCTGTTTGCCCATTAACGATTTGGGCAACGAGCAGTTGGTCAACAGATTATTCTTGGCTATCAGCGTGACCAATGGCAGTTGACAGATGGCCTCCGGCAGCTGTGTCAGGGCATTTGAACTCAAATCGAGAACTTTCAGATTGCTAAACTGTTGCAAGACACGCGGCAAGCCCACCAGCCGATTATGATTTAGTAGCAGCGTTTCAATATCCTCACTGGACTTCAGCAGTCCCTTATGCGGTGAACTGAAATGATCCTCCAGTGTGCTAAGTTCCAGATTCATGCGACCAAAATCGATGGTCTTCTGATCGCGCGAATCTGTGTCCGAACTGTCTGAGGTGTAGAGCTCCATTTCGGTTTGAGTTTCGTTTGTGTTTCACAAAAATTTAATAGATTGTCGGTTAATTTATAGGCATGGCGGCTGATGCTGCTTTTTTTTTTTTAACAATAAACAAAATATATATAAAAAAAAAAAAAAGAAGAAAAACAACAACACACGACGCGACGAGAGATCCGCTTGCTACTGATGACTGAAACCGACTGAAACTGAAGTCAGTTCTCTGGTTTAACTGAGCTGGAGCATTGGGCACGAGGCGTATGTGTAATAAACTGAAACCCCTAGACACGAGCACCAGCCGCGAATATTGAATGATACGGGCGAGGGTGGATCAAACAGTTCAGGTCAACAGGAACAACGGTGGGTGAAGATCCATATTCGTGCTTTTTGATATGGCAATCAATTGTCAAATGGTCCCTTGTTAATAAACTTACGTCCTCTTTCACGGCTTCCAAAAACGACTGGCCAACATAATGGCATGTTCGACCTTCTTTGTACAACTTTTAGGGCCAATTTCTCATCTATTATCTAGCTGCTATATGTCAGATAAACTTAGTCCGCATTTACACGATGAAGTTTCCTTCATGAAGTTTTTGTTTGTGGGAAAGAGGTGAAGAGGGGCAGCCGAAACTGGTTAAGCTTCATGACCTACCGTGGCGTGAAGCTTTACCTTGTTCCGATTGAACTGATGCAGTGTTGATTTGTGGGTTATTTGCTTATCGATAACTCGTGTTCTCAGGCGAATTGAAATCGAACTTCATGAAGCAATCTGCATCATGTAAATGCGCATGAAGGTTTGAAGATGCTTCAAAACGAAATCGAACAGAGCTTCATGAAGCAAACTTCATCGTGTAAACACGGACTTAGTCGGGACTTACACCATGAAGCAAACTTCATGAAGTTTTCTTAGTAGGCGTAAAATTTAGAGGAAATCTTTCAGACCATTTAAACGAATAGTAAAGAAATACATTTAAATCTCTCGCCTACTAAGAAAACTTCATGAAGTTTGCTTCATCGTGTAAATCCCGTCTTAGGATTTACACTCATTAGGGTAAAAGTAGCACGAATAAGTTAAGCACGAATGCTCTTGGAAAAAAATTTATTCGTTCTTATATTTTTAAGAATTTTCGTTCTTGAAATTGAGAATTTTCGTTCTCAAATTGGTATTTTTGGGCGAGGGAAGTGGGGAGAGTGAGAGCTCTTGCTTCAAGAATGGGAGACTTTTGAACTTGAAAGTGGTTAGTTATTTATGGTTGGTTAATTATTTCAAGAATGGGAGATTCTTGGATTTGAGAATGCTCTGCTCTTGATTGAAGAATTTTCTACTTAAAATAAGAATTTTTTATATTTATTTCAACCTTAGCACAGAAACCTTGAACCTCAAATTTCTGAACCTGAACCAGTAGTAAGTTTTGCTTCGAACCCATGGACCTACGAAAAATAATTCGCGTTTGCAGCTCTGGTTTTTAGAGCGAAGCTCTTTAAAGGACGATTGACAGGGTGACTAAAACGAAGAAAATTTTGACTTCGATTTCTTTGCGACAGCTTTTTTGCGTGAGATTATCTCAGGGGTCAGGGATCTGGGATGTATCTCGGATCTGGAATCTCAGATCTGGGAGCTGGGATCTGTGATTTCGGATCTGGGATCACGGATCTGGGATCAGGATCTGGTATCCAGGATCTGGGATGAGGAATCTGGGATCTTGGATCAGGTATCTGGGATCGGTGATCTGGGATCAGAGATCTGGAATGTATCTCGGATCTGGAATCTCAGATCTGGGATCAGGGATCTGGAATTTCGGATCTGGGATCAGGATCTGGTATCAAGGATCTGGGATCATGGATCAGGTATCTGGGATCTGGAATCAGAGATCTGGGATGTATCTCGGATCTGGAATCTCAGATCTGGGATCAGGGATCTGGAATTTCGGATCTGGGATCACGGATCTGGGATCTTGGATCAGGTTCTGGGATCATGGATCTGGGATCAGTTCTGGGATCATGGATCTGGGATCAGGATCTGGGATCAGGATCTGGGATCATGGATCAGGATCTGGGATCATGGATCTGGGATCATTGATCTGGGATCAGGTATCTGGGATCAGGAATCTGGGATTAGGGATCTAGGATCAGGGATCTGGGATCATGCATCAGGTATCTGGGATCAGAGATCTGGGATCAGGTACCGAGATCAGGTATCTGGGATCAGGTATCTGTGATCAGGAATCTGGGATCAGGGATCTAGGATCAGGGATCGAGAATCAGGGATCTGGGATCAGGTATCTGGGATCAGAGATCTGGGATTATTAATCTGGGTTAGGAACTTGGGATAAGGGATCAGGGATTTGGGATCTTGTATTAGGGATCAGAGATCTGGGACTGGTACAGGTACACTATTTTCGAACACTGTTCTATATAAAAAAAAAAATAAAGTAATTTGATATTTTTATGCAAGAATTCTTATTTTGATTCTGATTTTTCTTCGTAACAAGCTTCGCTCTTACCGTGTGTTCCACGATACACACTACTTTTTTGTATTGGACTATTTAGAGTTTGTAAAGATATTGGTACGTGATCTTCTCTACTTTAATCGAATATTCGACATTTTGTTTTCGTTAAAGCAGATTTAGAACTGATTTCATTAAATTTTTCAGTGTGACCCTAATTTCTTTAACTTTTTTTGGGCACACTGCACATTTTGTAAGGATTAGACTAAATCAAATCTTAATCAGTTTCAGGAATCCCAATAATATTTTAAAGTTCTTTAAAATTGTTTTATCTTAGATAAAGGTCCTTTTCTTATTACGGCTGGAAAAGTACGATTCAACCGCAGTTATGAAACCTTCTAAAATTACTGAACCGAACCAGTTTTAAGTTCGGTTCGAGGGATCTAGTAAAATCATTTTGTGGATAGATTAAAGTCTTGTTACGATTATTTTCTCTTTTGCAACTTAGTAACTGGCCTAATCAAACTAAACTCTTAAGGTATTAATCAATCGATTGGTCATTCAAAGATTGGCACGTAATTCCCTTTTTCCTCAGGTGGGGTGGGGGTTAAGAGGGACCCATTAATAGTTATCAAACAGCCCACTTGATTAAGTCAATTATCTGATATATATAAATCAAATATATGGATTCGCAGTTCACGTTGTTAGAGCTATAGCGTCTGTACTTAGGAGCGTCGGCGTCGTCGTCGTCTAATCAAAACAACATTTTCTTCCCCTCTCTCATCTGGTTTTCTTCTGCGGATCTGTGGACTAAGCAAAGTACTGAGGCAGCTGGGCACATGTGGCGTGTAAAAATAATTGTTTATTATCGCGTCATTGGAACCTTTTTCTTGTTGTTGTTGTTGTAGTTACGGCTGCTGATAAGACGACTGAAGCATTTAAAATATCGAAACACAAAATATATATATATATATATATATATTTATATATATATAAAAATTCTTCTTCGCGACTTTGTTGGCTTACCTATAAGTGACTATACTATACGATGTTGTTATTTGGCCCAATTGCAATTTATTGTTTGTGTCTCCACCTTTGACACTTGGGCTTTTTGGTTCCGATTACGGTTCTGATTCCGAGAAAAAGATTCTATTTTGATATTCGGTCTTAAGAATTTTTAAAACCGAAGACTGGACAGATCGTTTTCAGTAGGTCAAGAATTCACCTTAGATGAAAGATTCAAGAAATTGGGGATAGCCAGCTTAAGGTCGAGAGATTCGTTAAAAGTTCGTTAAAAATTCGCTTATTGTTCGCTAAATAAACCAAAATCGAGCATTTGACGGCCATAAAAGACCGTTTTCGATGCCTTTAGAATTTAACTTTTTGAACTAAGGTTCGAACCAAACCTGGGGTTCAGGGGTTCCAGGAACGGAACACAAAGATTTTTCACGGGTTCGAGCCCCAAACCGAACCTCTTTAAAAACTTGGGAGGCTTGCAGCCTTGGTTTTGATACTGGTTCCTTACAGTTTTTCCTTTCAACAATGTTTTAGGATCGAAACAAACAGATCTAAAAACCGGTTCGGAGTCGAACCGCTTCGATGTTTAAAATGTGTCTTAAAAACTTATTGGACAACTTCATCAGAAGTTTATTCCTCGTACGATTCGGGGGTTCCAGTTTAGTCAGTTTGCTTTCCATATTCGTGAAAAAATGGCTGTAGCTGATAAAAGTGCAACAAAATTCGTAAAAATAGCGGATATGTTAGGCTATATGCTAAAATAGTTGATTTGGTTTTCCGATTAACGCACTAGTTTGTAGACGACGGTTTATTTTGAAAAATGTGCTATAAATTGAGAAAAAATTTTATTCAAGGTTCAATTTAGTCACTTTCGGGTTTGCTGATGCGGCTGGCTTGATTTTGTAAGGCTGCATTGATGTATGTAGTATCGCATAAAACTTATAAACCTACAAATATGTGCTTCCAAAAGCTAAAAAAAAAGCAAAATGGATTTTCCGCGATTTCTTGAAAAAAAAAGCTGATGGAGAAAAAAGAGACCAATTTTAAAATCAGGGCACAAAACAGGAACAATATTTTGCATCGAGAAGGCCAGAGCAAAATGGCTGTTGCCCTGTGTTATGTATAGGTCGTTTTGTTTGACCACCTTTGACCATCTTTTGAGCAGCTGTAGGATATATTTTCTCGTAGAATTTCATGTCCTAACCTTCAAAAAACTGGACCAGACTTAGAAAAAACGACCGTCCAAAACCCAGCCCATGCGGTCTCGTTTTTGTTCCATTTCTTTCGTGATTTTTCGTTCACAAATCAAGCCCGACGTTTACAAAAATACCACATTCGTTCACAGCTTGGCTCGAATGCATTCGGTTTTGCACTCGTGCTGACTTTAAAATTCCCAAGCAAGTTATAGCAATGCTGACATGAGAAGGCATAAAATTAATCCAAAATGTTCTTAAATGAGCCCGAAATGTTCCAAAACTGCCGTGATATTTTTAAGCCTAAAAAGCTTGATTTGAACCCGACGGAAGGATTGAAATTTTAAGCCCGATTAGGATTGATAATCCGTGATTGATCTCTTTTGGGATTGATTTTGATCCGATTCGGGCTTAAATGTCTAATTTTGGAATATTCCCTAAATATCCTCATATCTCGGACAATTATCGACCTAGATCAGCCTTAGTCACAAAGAGCGAGGCAAAAAAGTGAGAGTGTATTGGTGTGCGAATATAATGCGACGCAAAGCGCAAAGAACCTACCTTGTTGAAGGCTAGGCGAGCACTGATTGGCTTTGCTTGATTTTTACTCTCTTTGCGAAGGGCTCGGCATGTGTTCGGCTCGTGTCTGTGTGAATTTGCCGAATGTGTTCGGCCGCCTGCGTCTTGGACGACAACGTCTGATCTACATTGGTCATATCTCTTAACAGCGCCACAAATTGAGAGGCGTCGCAATATTTTTCTCTAATACTCTTGCTCTGTGGCTCAGTTTTTGGGGTGTTAGTTCTTGGTATATTTTTGTTATATTCCATTTTGTTTCCCATTTAACTTCCTACAAAATCTGTTGTCTTGTTATATATATATATATATTTTCACTATCTCACTATCTTTATATTTTTTCTTCACAATTTTTGTATAACTTTCCACTTTTTATCAAATTTCTTTTTTATGATTCAAGCCAGAGATGCCCAACGTCTATACTCGTAGGCCTCTGTTGTTAATGCCTAACTCACCGCTATAGCGCGAGCTTACGAATTCACAACTACATAACTTGCTTTCCTCTCTCTTTCTCTCTAACTCTCCTTTCTCTTTCATATGCTTTCAGTGGACACCCCTGATTTAGTTTCTTGCTCTTTCTTAAGATTCTTTTCAAAAATGTTGTCTGATCTTTTTCTTACTTTTCTTAACTTAGGCTGAGTTCACATTATGCGACGCATGTGACATGATAATCTAGTAGGACTTCATGTTGTACTGTTTTGAATGTCAAATGACAAGCTATTCACAATGAAAACAAGACAACATAAGGGCCTACTAGATTGTCATGTCTCATGGGTCGAACAGCCTTAGTTTTTACTTATTTTCTGTTCTCTATTTATGAATGATCTTTACTTGTATTAGTTCATGGATGCATTCAGCAGATCAATGATATATTCTATTTTTAGTTCAATTAAATGCTTTATGGATGTGAAATTTGTAAATGATCAGTGATCAGAATACTTTGATGATTGCATTTAATATAATTGCTTGAATTCTAAATTATTTGTACCCAGCCATAGCCGCTTAGGGCCTTAGGCTAAGGCTGCAAATTGTTGCCTATTCGTACTAAATAATTTTAAACTTTTTAAAGATATCTTTTGTAGTTGTAAGTGTATAAAATATTTGTTTGAAACTATTCTAACTATTTTGCATGTTCTATTTGCTAATTTGTTTTTTTAAAACTCTCGTTTTTCTTTTAACTTAAAACTAATTTTTGAAATTTTCATTTCTATTTAATTTCACTTTTTCTTTAATAATTCTTTTTCAATATTGCTTTAAAATTTCTCAATTCTTTTTCTACTTTATCTGATTTCCTATGTTATATTTTCTCCATCATTTTTTTGGCAAGTTTCTCAATTCTTTCTTTTTAAATTTTATTTGAGTTCTATCCCCACAGCTACCCTTACTTTTCTATTCTTCTCTTACTTTTCTCTTATCTTGACCTTAATTTTTTACTCGTTAACTTAAGAATTTTGCATTGACTGTAAATCCACAACAATTCATTAATTTGGTTTTAATAAAAAGTAATTTCCAAAATTATGCAAAAAAAATATGTGTTGATCATTATAAATTGTGGAAAGGGGGTATTAACTTTTGTACATTCGTACAATTCATACAATTTATGCATAGATAATCTCCAAAACTGAAATTGATTTATCACCTTAAACCTTTCACTGTGTACGCAATGA
Organism: Lordiphosa mommai; assembly: GCA_018904225.1. Taxonomy (NCBI): domain Eukaryota; kingdom Metazoa; phylum Arthropoda; class Insecta; order Diptera; family Drosophilidae; genus Lordiphosa; species Lordiphosa mommai. The sequence continues at coordinate 77,473 of JAEIFT010000701.1, forward strand.
ATTGACAAATATGTTGAAAGAGATAATCACCAGTTGGAGAGCTTAAACATCAGTTCGTACAGTGACATAGCCTTATATTATTTTAGGGGGGGAGTTCATTTAAGATGTGAATTTAATGTGACCAGTTGCAATTTGGGAATTCCGAATTTTCCCAAATCCCGAAACTTAAAAGATTTAAGATAATTGTGTAAAAATACAAAATAATAATGATTATAAGAAGAAAGAGACGAATGGCTATCTTACTTATAACATTATTATAGATTTTAATAAACTTAATTGTGGAAAAATAAAAAATAATAATAATAAAAAGAAGAAACAGACGAATGGCTATCTTATTTATAGCATCATTATAGTTTTTGACAAACTTAATTGTGGAAAAATAAATAAAAAGAAGAAACAGACGAATGGCTATCTTACTTATAGCAGATTCAACAAACTTAATTTTGGAAAAATAAAAAATAATAATAATAAAAAGAAGAAAGAGACGAATGGATGTCTTAGTTATATCAGACTCAACAACCTTAGTAGCGGAAAAATCAAAAATAAAAAGAAGAAGAAAGAGACGAATGGCTATCCTATTTATAACATCATCGTAGATTTTAACATACTTAATTGTGTAAAAATCAAAAATAAAAATAAAATGAAATAATTTTAATGTTGTCGCTGGCACAGCCAAAAGAATAATGAAATATTTGAGACCTTTCACCTTACAAGTAAACTCTCGTTCTATACAAAATTTGAAAAAAAGTCAAGGCCTATGTGATGCCTTTAATTTAATTAACCATCCAGTCGACACGATTCCTGATTACTTAGTAGGCTCTGTAAATTCCGCTAAATGCAAACATTTTGCCATCAATTACACAGGGCAACAAAATGACCAACTTTGTGAGGTGCAGCCTTGTTGATCAAAAATTATGATTAATTAATGTGCACTGAACAAAACTGCATCATCAGTTTTGTTCCATCAGCTCTTGTTTCCACGATATGACGGAAAAACGGATTACTTGTAAATTTTGCCCTTTCGAATTTATTGTGGTCACAATAGGCATGAATTTCTGAAGTTCTGTGGCCTATTCGACAGAGCACATATCAATGCTTCTGTAAAAAATCAAGTGCGCAATATTCGATCATGCAAAATGGTCCAAATTGGTCTCTGAAGTAAGACATTACTCGATTTATGGCTATTTTGACTAAATAAATCATCCCTTTTAAGCTAAAGTGGTTGGTGTATTAAAATTTAAGCCATTTGAGCCTGTAGCCAATCATATGTTCTAGTTATGTGAATTAATTCGCATTTTTACCAGTTTATTTGGCGAAGCTACAGCCTGCTTAAGCCAAAAACACACATTTAAATTTATGGGAGGCCAACTAGATTCCTATTCCAAATTTGTATAGGAACTATTAAAAGGCTACTTGATTCCACACAGAATTTATAAAAAATGTACATCTGCTTGTAAATAAATAAAATTCTATGATGAATCAAGTATATAATCAGTTATAGATAGGGCTGCACCAAAAACACTGTTGCCCTGTGTTATCATAGAAAGTCATCGAATGCAGTGTAAAGAACCGAATACTGGTTCCAATATTTTAAAAGTGTTGATTTAGACAGCATTTGGAGGGACCAGAGGGGAACTTCTGAAACGTGGTCAGACAATAAATGGGGGGCCCTCTACAGACAGCAATTTATGCGATGAAAGAAAAACGCGGTCAGATATAAGTCATTGATCCTTCACCCTGACAATGCACGGTCGCATGTGGCAAAATGGGTCAAAACCTCATCAAGATGGTACCGGATGAAAACTTCTAACCCACATACGGTATAGTCCAGACCCTGCACCATCAGACTACCATTTGTTACGGTCGATCTAGAACTCACTTACGGGAACCAAATTTACTACAGTTGAAGGTATACAAAATTGTTCTTCGCTTCTCCAAAGATGAGCAACTTTATTGGGACAAAATCCTTGAAAAAGTTCTAGCTATAACTTGGCATTAGAGTTGAAGAATTTAGTTCATGTTTTAAATACCCTTGCAGTTTTGAAAAGGCGCTACCATTGATAACAAACAAATTTTTCTCATTAGAACTAGTTTTTAGACCTATCGTTCCTATAGCAGCTATATGCTATAGTCATCCGATTTTGATAAATTTTTCACGAATTGTGTGGAAGCATATAAAACTTATATATACCACGATTGGTGACGCTACAATGGAAAACAAAAAAGTTTCTCTCACTAGAACTAGTTTTTGGACCGACCGTTTATATGGCAGCTATTTGATATAGTCATCCGATCCGGCCGATTCCGACAAATGTACAGCCTCTGTGTATTTAAAGATTTTTTTTGCAAAGTTTGGTCAAGATAGGTCCTAGATTGATCATGAGAGCGAACAAGCTGAGAGCAATAGCAAATTCGCTCTCTTGGCTTCTCTCTTTTGTCGTCTGGAGCAAATGCTCTTGTATGTAATTGGGCGCCTGGTCTGGCAAGCGCGCTGCGGTCGAGTGTGCTGAGACGCAGACGTTCTTGTGCTTCAGTCCCGAGGTCCCGAGTTCGATTCCCAGACAGAAACGTTAATGAAAATTCTACAGTGGGCTTAAAAATGAACACCACCGTTCGCAGTTCAAGAAAAAGCGGATTTACTTTACTTATGTCTACAAATGTTTTTTTTCTGAGTGCAAGTGCTTTTTTTACAGTCTCATTAGTAATGAATGTTTTACCATTTAAATAATTTCACAAGAGAATGAAACAAATGATAATCTGAAGGTGCAAGGTCGGGGTTATATGATGGTAAAAGTGTCAAGTATAGTACCAATAATTTTACTTGTAAAATTTAGTTAAAACTTAAATTTTGGGTTCTCGGGATTCGGGTACTCGATCGAGTTTTCTTTCTCGATTTCGTGATTTTTCTTTTAAAATGCAACAAAACGTTATCTCCAATCACCAAGTGCGTTTGAGTTCGTTTCATTTCTGGGAAATTTTTATGTTGACCCAGACAGAGTCATCGATCTCTTTTATATAAAAGTTGATTTAAGGTTGTTCAAGGTTTACTTAAAAAAAACTAAGGAATTTTTGTGACAGTCGCATCATTTAAAAAATTTGCCCAAATTAAAAACAAAACAAAACTTGTGCTAATTTTGGAAACTTTTTGTTCTTAAGTCCCATTTTAATTGGTAGACAAATACCATTTGGATTAATCCAAATATCAGAGTGAGTAAGCAATTCTGTGTGGTCTAAGTTAATGTGTGTGTGTGTGTGTGACGGGGGTAGAAGGGAGGTCATCGAGCTGGGGGCTATCAATCAGTTGTTGGTCCAGAGTTGGTTTTGTGAAATAGACAACCACAACAGATAACCAGAAAATTGATGAAAGATTTCAGATGCTGGGCACAGATTAGGGTTCCTAGGGGTTAAAATTGATTTTACAATAAAGTAAGTACGTGGCGTACGTACTTCCATAGACTTACTTACGTATAATTTTATATACTAGACACCAGATTGATTGTCGCCAAGAATTGACTCTTTGTTTTTTTTTTTTATGCCCAAGTTGCCGCCGTCTTAATCTTTTGCACAACTATCAATAATGTTGTAGTAGTTGTTGTTGTATATATACACACACACACACACATAATCCACTTTGTTTTGCTAAAAAATTTCAAGTTAGGCATGATAAGGTGAACGTAGCTGGGCTTACTTTTTGCAATCATTTCTCGAGCAACGTGTGCAAAAACGCAAGTGCGTTTAAAAACGCGTAAGCGATTTAAGACGCGGTTTTCAGTTTGTAAAACAATTTAAGGAAAGTCTCTACAGTGTTTCAGAATGGCGAATATATTCCAATTTGATTACTAATCTAGGATAATCCAGGATTTGTTGATGCCATTTGATGTTAATTAACAAGGACGAATATGACGAATTTTGTGAGATTTTTTTAAAATGATTTTATGACAAATTTTTGTCAAGTTTAATTTTTTTCTTTATTTCTCTTCGGTCCTGATCCTAGCCAGGCTACGGGAGATGTGGAAAATTTTCTATCCTGTTTTCTTGCTTTATTTATGATTTTATAAAAATTTTGATGTATTTTATGTGAAATTTGTTTCATAATTTTTCTCGGGTCCTGATCCTAGCAAGGATACGAAAGATGTGAAGAATTTAAATTTTAATGTTTTTGTGGAAAATTATCTTCCTTATCTTCCTTTTTTTTTTATGATTTTAAAACATTTTTTTATGTATTTTAAGCACAAATTTTAAAAAAAAAAAATTTTTTTGGTCCTGATCCTAGCAAGGATACGGGAGATGTGGAAAATTTCTTCTTTTTATGATTTTGTAAAATTTTTTTTAAGTGAACTTTCTTATTTTGCCTGAGCAAGATGTGAATATATGCTTCCCTTGCACAAATTTTAAGTGATTTTTTTTTATATTTTCAGACTTTTGGCATATTTTTTAAACAGAAGGAACGAACACTTCTTTATCGAGTTCATCTGGCGGAGTTCTCTTGACTGTTGGCAAAGGATCCGGGGTAGCGACTGTCCTTAAGTTAATTATATTTTTATGCTTACCACGAAACAAAATGTAAAACAAAAACTATGTGGAAATAATCAATGTTTTATTGAAATAAGTACGAAATCTGTGTTAATGTGTGTGTTTTTTTATTGTGTCAATAAAATGCTGCTTAAAATAACTCAATCAAATGGTCCAATTCAATTCAATTTTTTGCAAGGTATATGCGGATTGGTTGTTGTCTTCACTAATTGGTTGTTGTCTTAGCTAAATTCTCTTCGGGTTTTGGTTACTAAGTTCATTGGTTGTTGTCTTCGCTAAATTAGTTGCTTGTTGTTGTTGCCTGGTTGTTGTAATTTGTTGTTTGTTATTTTTGTAATTTTTGTTGTTGTAATTTTGGTTGTCTTAGCTAAGTTGGTTGCTGTCTTCGCTAAGTGGTTGTTGGCTTAGCTAAGTTCTACGCGCGTTGGTTGTTGTCTTCGCTAAGTGGTTGTAGTCTTAGATAAATTATATGCGATTGTTGTATTCGCTAAATTATGTGCGAGTTGGTTGTTTTCGCTAATAGGTTGTTTTTTGGATTAGCTAAGTTCTCTGCGAATTGGTTGTCTTCGCTAATTTCTGTGCGAATTGGTTGTTGTCCATGGTAGAAAATTCATTCATGTTGTTGTTGTTGCCATGGTTGTTGTAATTTTGTTGTTGTTTGTATTTTGTTCTTGTTGTAATTGTTGTTGTTGTAATTTTTGTTGTTTTTGTAATTTTTGTTAAGATTTTGAGAAAAGTCCGTATTTCTCGTCTGTTTGCAGGATAATCCAGGATTTAGTGATGCCATCAAATGCAAATTCCCAAGGACTATCTGCTGCCCAAAGCACATCCTTGTAGTCCTTTAAATGGCGGAGAAAAGACGTATTTTGTGATTCAAGGAAAATATTTATTTTGCTCATATCTGGCGTATATCCTGCCGCAGGACATCGGGACTGGGTTTCTCCGAATCCTGGGCAAAATCCTGATCGATTGGCATCAAAGGATATGGGGGTCATCTAGGACTCGCGCACTTGAAATTGTTGCAAGGGGTTGGGGTCAGCAAAAATGGTGAAAATCCTTGAAAACAACTTTTTCTCAGCCATTTGAAGGACTAGAAGGATGCGCTTTGGCCAGGATACATTTCTTACTAATTAATGACGAATGGCATCGAGAGATCCTGGATTATCCTTCCAGGAGCCGAGTTTTAGGGCATTTTTGTATAACATAAAAAGGTCAGAGCGGCCGTATCCTTGCCAGGATCAGGACCAAACTGGTGGCAAAATGATCTTATTATTAAGGGCTATCATCTGGCCAAAAGATATCCAAATCGTCTTGCGGATAGCTGAGATTTAAAGGATTTTGTGTTTTTTTGACAATTTCTAGCTCGGCAGAGGCTGAAAAATTACAAGTCCTGGATTCCTAGATGACCCCCATATCCTTTGATGCCAATCGATCAGAATCGATCCCAGAATTCGGGCAACCCAAGTCCCGATGTCCTGCTGCAGGATATACGCATATTATGAGCAAAATAAATATTGTCCTTAAAACAAAAAATCCCCATTACTCGGTCATTTGAAGGACTATAAGGATGTTCTTTTTGGTCCTTGTGAATTACCATCAGATGGCATCAACAAATCCTGGATTATCCATCAAGGACACTAACTCCCATATCTTGGCAAGGATCAGGATCAAATTGTTGGCAAAATGATTCTACTTCGGAGGACTTTCATCTGTCCAAAGCACACGCAAATAGTCCTGCGGATAGCTGAGATTTTAAGGATTTTGTGTTTTTGTCCAATTAACAAATGTTTCAAAAAATTCCATTGCCTGCTTCAAGGGGCAGACATTTTAAAATTCGCCTCCTACGCGTTTCTGTTGGCCTGGTGTTTTAAAATTTTGCAAAATCAGTTTTGGCAGGCGATAGACCCAAATCAGTTGGCATCAGAATGGCTGCCCCTTTAGGGTATGCAATGAAATTTTTGCAACTTGAATTTTTCAAGATCCACCTACTACACGTTTCTGTTGCAACATTACCACAAACACACCCATTACAAAATTTTTGAGTCTAAACTGAATGAATTTTTGGTTTGAGATTTTACACAGTGCTTCTAAAACTGTGGTGGTCAATTTTTACAGTTTTAGAGCATCGGCCAAATTAGAGTTTCAAATTGATCAGCGCTTCTAAAACTATAGTGGCTGAACAGCTGACAGTCCTCCAAAAAAAAATCATTAATAACTCAGATAAATGCAGGACTATTCGCATGTTCTTTGACGTCCTCCTGCCCTTAAAAGTAGGCAATGCAAATTTAGTAGCTTTAGTTTTTCCCCATTGATCATTTTAGTGTTGCCTACTTTCAGGCGGCTTAAATAAAACACATTTCCTTTTTGTTTATATTTTTTTTTTTGGTAATATTTTGTAAAGTTTTATTTTGCTGTATTTTGGTTATTCATTATTTGTGGTTTACTAAGTGATTACTTGACCATATATTTTACAAATTATACAAAAAAAAAATGTTCGATTATGATTAGATATATGTATATATGTATATATACTATGTATGTATTGTATATTAGATAGCAGTTGTTCCGTTTTAGTTGTACATAATATTATGAATTTGTTTTGAGTTAAAAGTTGCTTTGATTTGCTTCGTTCCTTCCACTCGCCATAAATGCCATTTGTGTTGGTTAAAAATTGTTTGAATGATTGATTGATTGTTTGATTGACTGACTGTTGCTGTTGTGTTGGTCTCCAGAAGTTTTGTGCAGTTTTCACTACGTATATAAATGAAGTATATTTATATATATATATATTTCTATATAGTAAATAGTTTATCTAAATTCTAATTCGTATAGTTTATATAATTATAATTATTAGCAAAAAAAAAAAAAAAACTAGGGAGAAAGGAGCTCAATAAAAAAAAAAGACACACACACACACGCACACACACACACATACACTCACGGCTCTTAATTCAATACTGTTGTTTTAGTACACATTAGATGTTTGTTTTTATGCTTTTACTTAAATTCTACTAAGTATATTTTAATGTAATAATAATAAATTATTAATCAAATATGCTTTGTGAGGGGAGGGGGGGGGGGGGGTTAGTGAGCAAGATTAATGGGTTGAGGGGGGTGGGCGGTGAATGAAAATCAATGGCCGCCCGCCTGTGGCTGTGTGGTGGTGGTGGGCCAGGCGATCTTCGCATCGATACGCTTATAGGCCAGCATACAGTGTTTGCCTTTGGCAGCAAAACGAGCATCCTGCGGACACTCGGCATCGGTGAGCAACGTTTCCTCGCCATCGACCAGCTTGAACAGGGCATAATCCTGTGGATTGGTAATGCGAGCCTTATGGGCAATAATGCGACACACTTCACGTGTTGTGGTATGCGGTCGCACGGGCAATGTGCGTGTCTGCAGTGAGCCATTACATTCGTCTGGTATGATGACACGCAAGACACTGGAGCAGGCGGGCAGACAGCTGGAGCGCCACTGTGAAAAAAAGAGAGAGAGAAAGCAAATGAGTAAAAAAGATTTTAAAATGGGTTTAGGTAATAATTCGGTTTCCGTTTCCCCATAAAATATAAAAAAAAAAGTTAGCTGTGGTGGTCGATTTTTACAGTTTTAGAGCATCGACCAAATTAGAGTTTCAAACTGATCAGCGCTTCTAAAACTGTAGTGGCTGAACAACACATTATGACCATATGAAATCTTAAATTCGTCCTAGCAGGCGTATATCCTGCCGCAGGACATCGGGACATGGTTTGCCCGAATCCTGGCGTTGATTCTGATCGTTTGCCATCAAAGGATATAAAATATAAAAAAAAAAATTAGCTGAATTAAACTATGCAAAACTTCCACATTAGAACCGTCCTGGGGGTACATTTGTACCCCAAGAAAGTTTCAACGCAAGATTAATAACTTTTCAAAAAGTGAATTTGATTCCGTCAAGATTCTGACTCATTCTAATGACAAATTTGAAATACAATCCCGTCCTGATGCCGACCCTAGTCTATACCAACCCGTTCCGATCTTCACATAAAATTTAAAATTCTACCCCTTCCCGATCTCGCAATATTTATAATCTTTTCGCGCCTTTAAAGTTAAGAAAATTTGTCGAAATTGTATCATTTTTTTACATGGCTAAGCCTAAGCTTGCTCAGGACATTAAAAAATATATTGGAACCCGAAAAATATCGGAATCAAAAATTAAATACATTCCGTCCCGATCTCGACCAACGTCTATAGTCTATACTGTTTCGTCCTGTTCTTCAAATTAGGTTAAAGGCCTATTCTTAGAATTATTTTCGTCACAATGCTTCATATGAATAGAAACACTTTTGTAGAGCTTTGAAATCAGAATGCTTTTGAACAGCTGTCTTATTTATATGAAGTATTGTGCCGAAATTCAATTTATGTTATCTGAGAATAGGCCTTTAGGATTCAGACAACGGTTCCAAAAACTAATGTTAATTTAAATAAATATTTAAAAAAATCCCGTCCCCATCCCTTATTCAAACATCATATGAGTCAGAATCAATGTTTTTTGTGATGGGTTACATTTTCTTGTATATGTAATACGTTAGTTTACTAATTTATGCTATAAATATATAGCTTAGAGCGATCAAAATACTCAAAATGCTCGAAATATGTCTTTGGGGTACAATTGTACCCCATATATATATACATTCGCTCAAGCTTATTATACCTTTTTACAGGGTATACTTAATACAATACTTCCATAAAACAGCAAACAAACAAAGGGCTTGAATTGCAAACAATAATTTGTTTACATTTCCACGAAGGCTACAGTATGTGGATTATGGCTCAGATCTGGCAAACATTACACGATAAGATAAGTTAAGACTATGATAAAAACTCACTGAAGGTACAATTATACCATACTAAAGATTACTTTACTAAATTACATTGCTTGTTACTAAGTCTCTTTGAGAAATCTAAACTAAAGGTCACGCTGATATTTACTTTCAGTGTAAATTTTTTTAGCATAAATTTCATTTAATTTATAACTAAGTCTATACTTGCATGAGTTAAATCAATGTTTCCCTTTTACTTTGATCCATCTATGAGTTTCTATTCATAGCTTACCAAATCATTGATTCATTGCATGATCCAAATAATCAGTGTGAAATGATAGATCAATCATGCTTAACTTAAATAACTCATAGGGGGTTAAATGGCTCATTTGATTTGAATTTGTATTTGTCTAAGGCTCATTCAAAAAAAAGTCGTGTCAATTTATCAAGAAATATGAACCAACAATCAGAAGTAATCCAATTGAGTATAACGTAACAACATATGAGTCAAGCGACAATGGTCGCGTTCAGCAGAGACACTTGATCAATGATCAGCTTAATAAAATTACTCTACTATTATTTAGCATACTTTTAGGGGGTCTTGTTAACTTGATTTATTCGCGTAACAAATCAAATTTTTTAAATTTCCTATTACTTTAGAGTCTTTCTAAGTCTTTCCAATCAAATTAGAGTCTTTCTCGTTTCCTCAATCTGATTAAAATGCGCTCATTTTCTGATCATAAATAATACTTTTATCGGACGGAAATGGTACCCTAGCCGCGACTCCTCTCGAAGACTCGATTAAGACCCGCATTCTAATCAGTTTCGAGTCGCTTTTCTAATAATTTACGAATCTTTTTTCGATTCATATTTTAGTCATATTTCCAAACGTTTGCGAGTCTTTTTGGAAAATAATAATAAGCAGTTTTACGTCGATCTGCTGCGCGAAATATCACATTTCAATTCCCTTCATGACCAATTTCCAATTGCTCTAGATTTTCTTAGTTAAATCACATTTTGAGCACCTGAATGAGTCATTATAGAGTCTTGTTCAGTTGTTCACTTGATCAGCTGTTCTGTTGCTCACTCAGTTGCTAGTTGTTCAAGCGAAGCCAGGAACAGTTAAGTCAACTCACTTAAATTGTTTAGTTGCTCAACTGTTCAGTTGATTAGTTGAACTTAGTTGTTCTCTTGCTCAGTAAATCAGTTGCTCAGTTGTTCGGTTACAAGTGTACACCGTACCTAAACTAAAAATCACAACCAAGTAAACAGTCACTGAACAATGAGTCATTGAACAAATATGAGCAATTGAAAAAGAACATATCCAAATTATTGATTCATTGGCATAACATAGTAGGGATCATGCTGCGGATCATGGAAAATTGGCAATTAATCGCGGACTTGGCAGTAACCATTTTGAAGGAGCAGCGCCGACGCCTGAAACAAATCAGACAATGATCTTCTTCGCCTATCTAAGGATAACGAGCCTAAGAACCTTAGAGCGGCCAGCCATCCCCGTGAGGAAATACCTTGCGGCAGTACCACGGGCTTGATAAGAATGTTCACATAATTAGATATGCTGTCTTGTTTATTTATACTAAATGAAAAAAAAATGTCCACTTGTTCAGTGTCATTCCACTATCTCACTGTCTTCACAGTGATTAATTCTCAAGTGGAAATCCCCCATTGGTTTAAGCATGAAATGTAGGTCAATTGAAACTAATCTCTTAAGTATTAATATCCTATTATTCAGTCAGTATTTATGTACATATTTCGCTTAATATCAAGCATAGTTGAGTAGTGTTGAGTCATTATTTGTATGCCAGATGTTGGGTGGTTTTTTTTTATACCAATATGTATATATATGAGTCAACTCAAGGCAGACATTTAAATTCAATTAAAGACAAGTACAGTGAACTCTGGACAATTAGAAATTGAGTGTATTATTTATTGGTTTTTAACTAAAGTCCAAATAGTAGGGATGTCGCATATTTTAAAAATATTTATATCGTTATTTTTTTTCGATATTGACAAAGTTTCATTTCGATATTAATATTTTGTTAAAAAATAATCGATATTTTCGATATTTTTAACAAAAAAACTTTTCCTTTAGAATAAACAGGTGATTTGGGGTAATTAAGGTGTCATTTGAAGAGTATTTAAAACTAAGTTCTGTCTGCTATCCAAATCGGGTCAGAGACCCCGAAAAATATATATATAAGTTTGACAAAGATATGTATTTCATTTTATTTTTAATATAATATCAAGAATTTATAGTGAAAGAAGTTGAAGTTCTGAAGTTGAAAAGTAATGACATCAATAAGATAAAAAGAAACATAAGCAGTTAAATCTAAGAAATTGTAAGATTTTTTATTTTGTTTACCAATAATCGTTAGACAGGGATTTTAGGAAGAGTTATGTGGATTTAGGAAGAGTTATGTGCTCATTGGCTCTTTATAGTCGAAGCCAAGCGCTTCGACAAACAAAATCGATATTCGATATATCAATACTATATCCAACATCCCTACCAAATAGTAAAGATGGAACAATCGGAATTGAGAGAAGCTTACTTATAAAACATTTTCTAAATTATCTAAAGACTTTAATGTTATTTGAAATTCATGAAAAATTGTGTAAATAGAACCTGGCCAGACCCTTTAGTGGTATTGAGTTGAGCCTTGAAACATAAACTTATGATGCAAACATACTATAGACTCCGACCGACTATAACTTGCTAGTTTGTATGCTTATAAAAATCATGTTTTAAGTCATTAACGATATTATTCTAAGTAAAATTTCTATTAAATAATACACATTTAGGACCAGTTAAAACTTAGCATCATAGGTTTTAAATCTAGGTAAATATAAAGATAAATATCCTTAATTATTTAGATTTATAAACATAGCATACTTTAAAAGGGCGCAAAAATCATGATTCTTTTTATTTGTGCATACACGTAGTATATAATTGGCTAGTTTGTACTTTAAAGGGCGTTTTCTCATGTAACATTTTATTCTAGTAAAATGCTTTTCAAAAAAATTTATGTTGGGCCGTATTTTAGGCTTCGTTTTTAAATATCTTTGGTTGTGTCTAAAAAAATCCCGTGTATTATTTTAATCGCGGCCTAAACGTAGACAACACAAATTGTCTCAAAATGCACCTGGATTTGAAAAACAGGAATATGAGAAAATGGCCCTATGCTGAGAAACTGACCCTTAGTTAAAGTTTTAAATGCCAGACTTGTTTCAGTACAGAGTATAGTTGAAAGGGATTACCCATTTCATTTTTTAGAAATTTTGTTTATATTATACGAAAGCTACAACAACACAGCGCAAGATCTATTATTAGTTTTAAATTTAGTTATTTTCCCCGCACGAAAAGTTATTCAAAAAATAATACAAATTATTATTTGCCACTTACATCCAATGAACCATTGCCGCTCTCTCCCTCGGAGGCCATAAATGTCTTCAGCACTTGCACCGCACTACAGAGGGCCGTCAAATAGTAACCCGGTTCGCCATTCAGCAAAGTGGGCTGCAACAGGCCCCACATGAATTCCGCCTCAATTTCGGCACCCACAAAGCCACACTTGGCCACCACATACACCAGCACGGGCAGGAAATCATCTGCGCCCAATTGCTGGCCACGTGGACAGCCCGTGGCATCGAAGACGGTGGAAATGATGCAAAGGAATAGCTCCAGCTTATCCAGCGGTAACTCAGCCTCTTGTAGACGCCACAATAGATTCGAAATTAAACGCAATGCCGTCGCTGAGGGTGGCGTGACCGTGGGACGTATACCAAAAACGGCCGCATCTCGATCGCAGGCATAACGCACATTCTGGGCCAATAGCTGAATGTCCTCGCTGCGCTTATAGTGATCCACAAAAATGCCATAGAGATGCTCACGCAAGGGCAGGACGACCAATTGATGCATCACCGTCTCCAGCATGGCATCCAAATTGAGAAACTCATCGGCCTTGAGGCGGGCGCGAGCCGTTTCCAATTCCGAATGGAATTTACCCTCACCATGCTTGACCAGATAGTTTTTCATGCCGCTCATAAATTGACGCATATTACGCATAATGACCTGGGGGGCAGCCTCACGGGATTCCTTGGTGCAGCAAATGAAATTTTCAATTTGTCGGGCAAATGTGGAGCTGGGATCCTGAGCCAATTGTAAGGTATAGGCACGCAAAGAGTCACCCGGTCCCGTGTGGGAAATGTTCATTTTGTTGCGGGGATGACCTGGAAATGGAAAAAGAAGGGGAACAAAAAGATATTGATTAGCTTTGGAGTTTAAGTAGAATGTAGAATGTTGGGTTTTATGATGAGTGAGTGAACAAAAATGAGTTGCTTAATCAATTAATTGCTCTTTTTTTTGGACAGTTGCTTAATCACTTGTTCTTGTTTTTTTTTGGTTCAGTTGAACAATTGAACTTGTTATTGTTTGATTACTCTTTTTTGTTCAGTTGAACAATTATTTACTCTTTTTTGTTCATTTGCTTGCTCACTTGTTTTTTTGTTTAGCTGAACAATTGAATATAGTCTTGTTGTTTAGTTACCTTGTGCTCTTTTTTGTTCAGTTGCTCAATTACTTGATCTTGTTTTATTCAATTACTTTGCTCAGTTTTTGAATTTGTTTGAGCTAAAAGAGCAACTGAATAAAAAAGCTCAAGTGAGCAAGCTACAGATTTTAATTGCTCTTTTTTGTTCAGTTAAACAATTTTTTGTTTTTTTTTTATTATTGCTCATTTTAACAGACAAAATTTCATTGCTCCTGTCTTTATTTTTTAAAGCCACACCATGAGCAAGTGAGAGCACAAACCAATATAAGTAGTAACAAACAAAGCAGCCTGATTTTAATTGCTCTTTTTTTCAGTTGCTCACTTACCTTACTGAGTTTTTGACTTTGTTTAGAGCAAGTAAGTGAGCAAGCGAACCACTGAGTAAGTGAGTAACTGAACAAAAAAACACAAGAGAGTAAGCAACTGATTTTAAGAAGAAGTGAGTAAGCAACTGATTTTAATTGCTCTTTTTTGTTCAGTTGCTCACTTATTTGTTCGATTACTTGCTCACTTAATGAGTTGTTGACTTTGTTTTGAGCAAGTAAGAGAACAAACGAACCACTGAGTATATAACTGAACAACTGAACAAAAAAGAGCACAAGGTAACTAAACAACTGAACAAAAAAGCACAAATGAGTAAGCAACTAATTTTAAATGCTCTTTTTGTTCAGTTGCTCACTTATTTGTGATTATTTGACTTTGTTTTGAGCAAGTATGAGAGCAATGAACCACTGAGTAAGTGAGTAACTGAACAAAAAAGGCACAAGTGAGTAAGCTTTTGATTTTAATTGCTCTTTTTTGTTCAGTTGCTCACTAACCGAGTAGTTGACTTTGTTTTGAGCAAGCGAACCACTGAGTAAGTGAGAAACTGAACAAAAAAAAGCACAAGTGAGTAAGCAAGTGATTTTAATTGCTCTTTTTTGTTCAATTACTCGCTCTTTTTTAATTACTTGCTCACTTACTAAGAGCAAGCGAAGTGAGTAACTGAACAAAAAAGCACAAGTGAGTAAGCAATTGATTTTAACTGAACAAAAAAGCACAAGTGAGTAAGCAACTGATTTTAATTGCTCTTTTTTGTTCAGTTGCTCGCTTACTAATTCCTTTTTTGTTCACTTGAGCAATTAATTAATTGCTCTTTATTGTTCAGTTGTTCACTTACTTATTTTTGTGTTATTCAATTACTTTTTTCACTTGCTCAGTTGTTGACTTTGTTTTGAGCAAGTGAGAGAGCAAAATTATCAAAATAACTGAACAAAATAGAACAATTGAGTAAGCAACTGAACAAAAAAGAACAATTGAGTAAGCAACTGAACAAAAATGGAACATCTGAGCCACAGAGTAAACTGTTTAAACTAACTCACTTTGTTCGCTCACCAAAAAAAAAAAGGTGAACAAGTGAACATGTTTTTTTTTTACCCCATTACCCCCCTTACCCAATATCAATTCACCCAAGAGACGCAACAATCGCCTGAGTATATAGCAACAGTTGCGACGTCTATGACAAGTCAATTCCATGGCACACTCACAGCCACGTCGATACCGTCGATAGAGACGACAATTCTGCGCCTGTAGGGCCAAACCCCAGGCCTGAAACTCCACAATATGAGTCATATTCAATAATATATTGCCCTGCTCATCCAGATGAAAAAATTGCTTGATATCATAATGATCACAGGTGTTGAGCTCACCGGGATGACAGGTATCCCTGCTGGATGCCTTGGGCAGCTCATGATTGGGACATTTACCGATGGCACCCATTATGGAGCTGGCCAAAGCCTCAGTCTTCAGTTGTGTGCGATTAATGCGACAGTCTTTGATCACCTGTTGTGGACAGGTGGTGGTGGTAGCGGCGGTGGCACTGGATGATTCTATGCTGCTTAAGCTACTGCTGGCATATTTAGACTTTTTGCACAAGATACTTGTGGCGGAGGTGGATTGCGGTGGATCACTGCTGCTGCTGTTCGGCACAACCAGACCCGTTTGTATGTTATCCACAAAAAGTAATTCCAAAAATTTACGTTTACGTCGACGTTTCTGTACGGGGGGTTTCATTAAAACTTCCTCCGTGGTCACTTTTACATTATGGTGTGTACATTGCTGCAGTAGCTCCTCCTCAAAATCAGCCGAGAAATAATTCTCTTGTTGCGGCAACTCCACTATTTCCCATTCCGACATAATGCTTAGAAATAGAGCCTCCTCCTTGTAGTTGCGTACATGTTCCGGATCGTGAAAGAATTCTTCGGGTTCGAGACATTCGATAGTTTGCTCACTGAGACTACTCAATGATTTGGTTAGATCCACAATTAGGTGGTTCACGGGGTGAACGGGCAACGATTTTTTGAACCAACTCATGATAGATTCTAAAGCGATTTTTGCCAGCCAAAACGAATTGACGAAAACGCAAATTTCTCATGGGCACACGCGAAAAGCAAAATAGAATCAAATTTTATGACTGAGGATGAGGATGAGATGCTGCTCTAAATGGCTGCCATGCAAAACTAATTCTCAGCAATTATACGCATTAGTTTATAAGGCGAGAAAATGACGACGCTGACGTCAGGCGTTGCTGCGCTGCCTGCATTGATAGGGAAATCTGTTTCGCGCTTCGAGAGTTTGGCCTGGTTTTTTTTTTCGGTTGACCTCAATTTCAGGTAAGCACAGCCTAGCCTGGGCAGGTACAGTTGCGCAAGTCGGGGTAAAACCTGGCAAAAGGGAGGACCAACTACCTAGCAACTACCTGTTAGAACATTTTGCGGTTTAGCCTGCTTATCAAGTTTTTACACTATTTAAATAAAAACAGCTGCCAAAAATAAACTCTTTGTTGTCTGAAACCTGACCTAAAATAGTCTAATGGTTCTTACAAATTACGCATCCCATTGAGACGACGACGACGATGACAACTGCAAGGGGCAGTGGGTGGCTGGGATTTGCTGATAAAAACTCTGGTTTACATTCCAAAGTCTGCGTCGAGTCTAATGCAAATGCCAACTTATCAAAAACTGCGACGCAGAATATGTTGCGCGGCAGATAAGTTGTTTCGGCAAGGCTTTTGTAGTTCAGATCCCCGTCCGACTCATACTGGAAATATGGTTGGTCAGTTGTTGATTTTCTTTTCTCAAAAAAAAAAAAAACGCGTGCACTCAATCGATCTGTTCAATCGATGACGACGACGACGACAACAATTAATTGTTATGGCTCGTGCTTTTGTTTTTGATGCGTATCGGCCCTGAAGTGTGCCACACACACACACACACACACATGTGTATTGTTTATTGTAGTATGATGCAACAATGGCCACTGATTGCATTAATCATGATCATGACGACGACTTACAAAAAAAAAAACACCCGAGTCTAAGCTACGAGAACTTCCCTGAGCTAGCTAAAAGCGTGCAGCTGTTACCATGATCCCGAAACCTAATAAAAAAAAATATATATATATATAAATGCACTTGAAGAATTTGTCTGCTTCCTGCTAGTCTACTTTAGCTGCGCTCTGAGAAGATCGACAGAATCATTGAAACTAAAACATCCCATAAGATCGGTTAAAAAACCCAAATAGGCAGCTGGGTACCTGCGTTGAGTTTGCAGCGTCGCGGCTGCGGCGTCGTTAGGTTTATATATGCGTATTTTGGAAATGGCAGCTCTCTTACTTGCGCTTGTATTAATTTTTGTAGTATCAATTTGATACTACTCGTTCTTAAGAATTTGTCAAATTTCTTGCCCCATTTTTATTTTTTCTTTAAATATTTACCCGTTTGTAAAAGATTCCAAAAAATTGTTTTTGCTTTATTGGAGTTACCTATATTGTTTCAAGATAACCATATTTCCCATTAGACTCCTTCTTGCTCAATATCAGTGGCCCTTTCTATGTTAACAATGTGCTGAATAACAACTTGAGAATTACAAGTTGTTTGAAAATTTTCGATTTAACATACGTTGACATTGAAAATGCGTGAGTTTCAAATCGATATTTTGATGTATAAATTTAATAGGCATAGCTTTTAGTTTAATACCTTAAATATCAATTAGATATTGTCTTGTATTATATTGAAAAGAAAAAAAAATTAAATGATCAAATTAATATTAACATGATTTTTTTTTTTGGGTGTAGGTTTTTAGAAACAATGGAACTATCGTAGCTTAGTTAAGTAAGGTTAAGAGGGCGATTGTGATACCATATTTTCTCCATATATAGGGTGACTTTTATGGTATTTATTTCGCAACAAAAATGTTCTTTAAGGCTTGCCATTTCACCACGCATACAATAACAAACGAATAGCGCTTGCAAATTATTGAATTTTATTATCAAAATTCATGCTCTGTTGTGAGAAATGTGTTTTTGAATCGACCCAGCTAGTCAAGCTGCACCAGTTTCACTTTATTGGACATTAATCCAGCAACCCCTAAGCTGAGAGTGTGTACCAAGGAGAATATGGCTGCTGTATTTGGCCAGTGTCAATGAAGATCGCGATATGTCAATTGTGACCACCTGGAAGATTTTACATAAGAAATCTACTAGGTATGAAACCAGAAGATTCAAACCCGACCCGTCTCGATCCCGTAGCCAATTTTTAATTTAATCCCATCCCGATCCCAAAGATTTTTTCGGAACCCGCGGGAGTCCCGAAAATTCTCTTATACAAACTACAGCTGGTGCAAGCACTGAAACCGATCGATCTTCCTCAAAGTCGTTTGTTTGCAAAATGCGCCTTAGAAAAGTTGAATGAAGTTCCACTTTTTTTTTTATTGAAAAATTGTCTTCAACAAAATAACTAATTTTTGGCTCAATATGGGTAAGTCAACAAACATAATTGCTGAACTTGGTCTGGAGAGCAAACCAAAGGCAGTTTAAGAGCAGCTAATGCACTTTTTGGTGCGGTTTGTGGGCCGGCGGCATCATTGGAACGTTCTTTTTAAAAAAATTGGGAAAATTCCAAATTTTATTTTTTTGTTATTTTTGGGCCAATTGGCAAACAATAATTTTATACTAAAAAAAGTTCCTTCTTCTTATAAAAAATATTTTTTAAACGATTTTTTTTTGTCACTGACTTAAATAGATATGTAAATATATTCCATGTGTTCCATAAATCGCTTTCGACCCAAAAACGACCCAAATCGTATGGGAATTAGGCCGTTTTTGGGTCGAAAGCGATTTGTGGAACACCTGGGATATAAATTGATGTCTTACCAATTAAAATATAATATTATTTGTAATAATTTGGATAAATTATATATATTTAACTATAAGCTTTTTGGTATAGTACGGTCCCTTTTATAACGGGTTGACGGTTTTCGGTTCTCCAAACAATTTGTTTGATTTTATTGTAACGGTTTGGGTTACAGTAACGGTATTATAAAGTCAAGTCTTTAGCAGTGATTGGAACCGGAGAACTGTAACGATCTACCGGAACTTTTCG
This sequence comes from Lordiphosa mommai, assembly GCA_018904225.1. Taxonomy (NCBI): domain Eukaryota; kingdom Metazoa; phylum Arthropoda; class Insecta; order Diptera; family Drosophilidae; genus Lordiphosa; species Lordiphosa mommai. The sequence goes on from JAEIFT010000701.1 coordinate 96,792, forward strand.
TATATATTATGTGTGAAACCCGCGAAGATCCAAAAACAAACCCACTAAGCTCACTCAGACACAAAAATACGAATACGAAAATGAGTGTGTGATGAGACTACAAATTTTGCGGTGTCTGTGGCACCGCAACCGCGTTTTTAGAGCGAATATCAGTATGAATATAGTCACTATTTGCAGTTTCATGAAGCAATGAGTATTAGACGGGATTTACACGATGAAGTAAACTTCATGATGTTTTTGAAAAAGCTTTTGTTTGTGAGAAAGAGGTGTGGTGGGGTGGCTTGCCCCTCTACGCCTCTTTGCTACAAGCAAGAGCTTTTTCAAAAACATCATGAAGTTTGCTTCATCGTGTAAATCCCGACTTAGAGATAAAATTTGTGGCGCTGGAGCTTAATTTTGAGTGATGTTAAGCGAGATAGTACAGCATGTAGATACTTTAGGGTACGCAGAGGAAAACACGAACGAACGTACTCAAAGAGCGATGAAATGACAAGAAACAGCTGACTTATTTCAAAGTGAAATGGTGTTTATATTTACTAATCATAAATTCACCATGCGAGCGGAGTACCAATGAACACTAACACATTGACAGCCACTATTTTTCACCATTCAGACTGACTGCTATTCACCACGACATTGGTACCCCAAAAAGAGGCAGCATGCTAAGACTTCACCTTATATAATTCCACCATGCTTTAGGGTACGCAAAGGAAAGCACGAACGGACAATGCCAAGAAGAACTCAGAGAGCGATGAAATGACAACAAACAGCTGACTTATTTCTTGAGTGAAATGGTGTCTATATTTATTAGTCTAAGGCATGGTATAATAATAAAAGGTAGAGTCATCATAAATTCATAAGGTAGAGTCATCAGAAATTCATTCACCATGCGAGAGGGGTGCCAGTACCAATGTCAACACGGCACAACGCCTGTTTTTAGGTGTATCAAATAATACCTTCAACATTGGCATTTGCTTTGCTACTGACTGTTTTTTCACCATTCGACTGGCACCCCAAAAAGAGGCAGCCTACTTTACTGACCTCACCTTATATAATTCCACCATGGGCAGAGTCATCATAAATTCACCATGCGAGCGGAGTACCAATGAACATTAACAGCCGCTGCTTTTCACCATTCAGGCAGCCTACTTTACTGACTTCACCTTATATAATTCCACCATGGTCTGTGACAGTTCTTTGTTACCTTGGTGGAAGGTAAATAAAGGTACCTAGGTAAAGGCGAAGGTACACTGTTTATCCCTTCAACTAAACCGATTTGAAAATTATATTTCACGCGTGTTATATCCTTCGACTTGAATCGAAGTTACAGCTCGAACTTATGGCTTGATCATGTCTTCCCACAAATGATTAAAACAACCTTCCAAAGCAAATTGTGTTGAATAGTCAGAAATCGAGGCACCCATCTGGCGCAATGCTTTTTTTTTGTAGATTTGGAATACCAACCTTTTCCCCTTCTTTTCCCATTCCACCCAACTTTAATGCTAATTCCCGGTACTTACATAAAACCTCACGATCCCGCATGCTAGGATTACGTAATATGGTGGCCACTTTGGGACGATATTGGGCCTTATTCAGTTGCCCAGCGCCGGCGCTGGTACCCATTTTATTGGCCTTGAGCGTATCCTGATTGCAGCTACTGCTGCCACTCTGGCTGCCATCTTTGGTGCTGCTGTATTCCTCCATAATGGTATCATCCTCGGAGAGAGCGGCCCGACATTTGGATAGATGTATGGTGTCCGAGGTGTTGGTGGCATCTGGAATAAAAATTCAAATTCAAATAAATTTCTCCGTTTTCATTTCATTTAATTTCAAGCCGCGCGCTTACCATCTTGTGGCAAGATTGAATCCCATTGTGTGGAGTCCCAGGGTTCGGAGAAAATGGTGCCATCATCGGATTGAGCTGAATCGATGCCACCGTAATAGGTTTGACAAAATACCGCAGCAGCACAATTGCGCTCCACATTATCGTAGGCCGAGAGGCGGCTACCATTTTGGCTCTGGAATGACTTCTGACTGCCTTCGGTGTAGGCGGCCTTCTCCTGCAGCGGAATTGTGGTCGTGGTGGTGGTGGTGGGTGGGGTGGAGCAGCGCACTAATTCGGGCAAATTGAGGTCGGGCAGTAGCTTGGCTATAATCTGATGGACAGTCAAGGGACGCTTTTTACCCAACGAATTCTCCTTCTCCGGCCAGTCAATGGCCGTGTCATAATCATTGGAAGTGGTACCATTATCCTGCTGCTTGGCCATAAACTCCCAGCTGCTGTCCAGCTGCCAATGATCAATGCGATTACGCTGGGTACGCTGCTGCTGTGGCTTGGGCTTGGGCTTCAGTTCATCCAAACTGCCGGCGGCCAATTTCTCCAGTTCGGCGGGCAAGAGCAGAGGAGCAGCTGTGGCCGCTAGACCGGGCTTAAGGGGTTCCGAATGCCGCTGATTGGCGGGCAGCAATTGATTTCTCTGCTGACGACGCAAAATGGCAGCAGCCGCATTGGTCAGGCCAGCCTGACGCAAGGCATCCGCGGGTTCGGCATAGAAGGGACTGCCCTGTTTGCTACGCGAGCCGGGAGTTTGAGCTGCAGTGGGTGTAATATCACCGCCATCATCATTGGGCTCTGTAAGGGATTGGGTCATGGTGGCGGCGGCGCTGGTGAGATTGGGTAAGAGTAGACCCATTCTGGAGCGGGGTAAAGCATCGCCGGAGAATTGTAAAAGTTGTTGTTGTTGGGTGCTGTCGGGTTGAATCTCCTCGCTGGGTGTGGGCGTGCCGGCTGCAAGGGATCAAAGGGGGGAGAGTTAGAGGAGATAGGGCTCCATTTCTGTTTACTTACGTGTTTCGGCCAGCAAATCGGGTCGTCGATTCATTACACCAACGCCCACCGTTTCCAGTGCCGGCTTAAAGCTGGTCAATAGTGTGGCCCTATCGCTGGGATCATGTGACCAGACATCCTCATAGTCACTTATCTTGTCACTCAATGCACTGGCACAATACTGCAATGGTGGACTCTCCAGTATATCCGATTCCTGATAATGTTGCGACTCTTTGCGGGCACGAGATTTACGGGATTTGCTGCTGGATCCGGCCGGTGTGAGGGGTGACAAAATCTTACGCTGACTATGTCCCGAATCCCGGCTCGATTGCGATTGTCCGGGCCAGCGACTGTCATTGGAGGAGGAACCCTGCGAGGACAAGGTATCCTTGCATTCACCCTCGGGTGACAAACGTTTGGCAAAGGTCTGGAAAGTGTTGGCCTGGCCATTGAGTAAAGCATTGAAGGGATTGCTGGAGGCGGGTGTGGTTACCTCCACAAATTGCGAGGGATTTGGTGTGCCATTGGCTGCTGGTCCATTGTTATTCTCCATGGAGAAGGTCACCGTGGTGGTTACGGTGAAATTGTTGGCCATTTGATCGGGTGAATGGGGTTTGGACCAGCGTAGAGGAGGTGCCGGCGGCTTGAGATTCAAGGTATTGGGTGGCTTGGGACGCTGTGGACGCACCTGTTCCGTGGGTTCCGTGGCCAGCTTAAAGGTGCTTAGATTATTGCTGGGTTCGGCCGTAGCAGGAATTATGGGTAAACCCTCCACAGTGGGCGATGACATGGTAAGTATAACCGAATCCACCGAATTGGGACTGAGCAGCTGTAGCTGATGCTGACCACCGCTGGTGGAGAATGAACTCATGCTGGAGTTGGTATCCGAGGGTGTGCCCGCCTGACTGAAGAAACCCAATAGCTGGCCACTGCCGGTGGGACTAAACAGCGAGCCAGGAGCTGCAGTGGCAGCCGCCGCTGCTGCTGCTGGGGGTCCATTCATGGTAACCGTTGGCTTGATCACATCACTAAAAAATGTGGCCGTACCCAAACCACTTGTCTCGGTCAACGATAATGGTGACTTGGCATCCAATAGCTGCTGTTCCATCGATTTCATTGTCTGCGGTGGACCCACCACAGCCGGACTGCTGGCATAACTCCAAAACTCCTGACCCAACAGGGCCAGCGAGGAGAGCTTCTTGCGATTGTTGGCCTCACGCAAGACACGGGGCAACATCAACTGGACCGGCAATTCGTCACAGCATTGAGCATAATGGGCTATCAGGGCCGGAATGGAGCCAAACTTAAAGCGAGAACTCTCCAGGCTCAGCACATTGTCCTGCGATTGTATAAGATAGTGCTCGATATAGGGACCCGTGTCCTGAGGCAAACGCACAGACACGGCCATGGTGTTGGGCTGACTTGAGCCGCGCACAATGAAGGTCTGCAAGGGAGAGAGAGAGAGAGAGAGAGACGGATAAGTAAAAGTCGCGTTAAATGTGGCGTTAAAAATGCGACCATAAATTCTCTGTTAAAAAAATGATAAATTGTTATTCCATTCAGCCACCAGCGACCAAGGACAAAAACTTTGCAGACATCGGGTGTAGAAGTAGCTGGGTCAAGCTGGTCGACCGTTTTGCTAATCGCTGGCAAAACTTTTCATAATGAGCATCACGCACCAGCCGAAAGAGAGACACGCTTCAAATTTTAACGGAAAATTCATTAATATCCTAAAATTTTGTACTATAGAAATGGAGGCTTCCCAAGTAGACCGGAAATAGTGGGCTTTTAAAAGAGAATCATAGCCCAAAATAGGTTCAATGTCGTAAGCATAAAACATCCTAGGTGCCCCGAGGGCCTAAGCTGGCGAGGGCCAAAGCTGAACTTCTCACATTATCAGGGTTTATGGAAAAATGTTAATTACGAAATTCGGCTTGGAAAACAAATTACAATTTGGGAAAATCTATCCCAAAGGTCGGAAAAGGGAATTTATGGCATATATTTCAGCCGCGTGACAAGGTTTTAGAGTACCAAACAGGTACGTACCGAAATAATAATTTCGGTTAAAGATTCTGATTCGGCTTTCAGATACGGTACAGAGATTTTTATTACGGTATAGCGTTATGTACCACCGGTACAAGTAATATTCAAAAATTTCAGTGGGGGGAGGTTCTACACAAAATCTCTATCAATGACTATGAAAACCCTTATGAGGAGTCGATAAAAAGAGCCAGGGCAAATGACAACTCAGGTCTTTATAGAATGGTTTTATCAGGTACTGGGTGCGATTTCTAAAAAGTGCAGGGCAGTCGCATAGAAGAGGTTGGATGCTTTCTATTTCTTTCTCATTCATAAGGCTACGACAGGCCATTTAAGCCCGTTATGACTCCAATCATAATTTAAACCCATACTATTTGTAAGACTACGGTTCAATATGGCCCATAATATGTTGGTAAAATACTCAAAGGGCCTTAAAAACACTCTAAAACAGTTGGAAACATCAAATCTGCCTTATACTTTTAAAAATATTAAAAAATTTTTTTAAATTCGAAATCATATTTGAAAATTTGATTAAAGTTAAGAAACTTCATTTTTTAAATTAAAATAACATTTCTATGTTTAAGGGAGAATTTTTCTAAGACTTAGAAATCCTTTACTTTATCAGAGGATTTATATTTACCAAAGAAAAGTTTTGACGCTTTAAGAAAATTTGTTCTATATCTTAAAATAAAAGAGTTTGATTCTGGTTTTTCTTTAATGGCGAATTTCTATAAATGTATATTTGAAATTATCATAAATCAGTATAATAAATAATAAGAAATCGAAACAGTACCGGTATTATCGTTTCGGTATGGTTCCGGGTTTTTCGGTTCCTATTAAAACGGTTAACGGTTTTCGGTTCTCAAACAAATTTGAATATCGGTTCCGGTTTTGATACAGGTACGTGGCTTGAAACGGTATATTTCGGTTAACGGTTCAAAACAATTTACAATTTGGGAAAATCTACCCCGATGGTCGGAAAATGGGTTCCCAGCTTTTATTTCAAGCTAATGTATGAATTAAATGAGGCTTAACGAGGGTAAATAACACTAGACAAAATGTTCCAGTTTATAGAAGGAGTGGTGGTGATTCTAGATGATTTTCATGTGCTTAACACGAATCTATTTACCAAAATGCTCCATCAAAATTTTCGAAACTATACGATCTCTTCAAGCAAACAGTTGAACGAGCATTTTTAACACCAAAGTTAATTCTTTCTAATCTAAGAGCTAGTACAAACAAACTACTAACTTAAACAAAGTAGTTCTGAAAAATAACTAATTCCGGCAAACGAATATGATAATTACAGTATTTTAACCTCAGAAGCGTCCTTGGGGTAAATTTGTACCCCTATATATTATGTAAAACTAACTCAAATTAAGCAGTTTAAAAAACGACTAATGTCAGCTAAAAACCATGATAATTACAATATCTTAACCTTAGAAGCGTCTTTGGGGTACATTTGTACCCCAAGATATTACATAAAACTAACTTAAGCAACATACATATAATCCCATTTAAAATCATTTTGAAATTGATTGATTTGAATACAATTGTACTGGGGTAAGAATGTACCCCAAAGGATATTATTTTGAAAATATTTATACCAAAGTATAACAGGTTAATTTTCTTTAATCTAAAAGAAAGAAAACAAATAATTATTATTTGTTCAAGAGAATTGCAGTTCGAACCTAAACCTGGGGTTCAGAGGTACCAGGAACCGGTTTCTCAAGGTTTCAAAATTTCCAACCGCATCTTATTTAAAATTTGGATTTTTAATATCATTGAAATAATTTCTCATTAATATTTTTGTCAAATTTAATGCTCATTAAATTTATCCTCTCAGTTTAATAGTCCAACAAAAAGGGAAGAAATGTCAGGCCAGGCCTATGCCAAACATTCCATAACCATAACAATTTCATTAAGTTATCAAGCAACCATTCATCCCTCCCCCACCCCTGCCCACCTGCTGAATGAAAATTTTTGAGGAAACTTAAGCAAAATCGTTTCCAAAGCAAACTTCTTAAGTGTGTTGTCTGCCTGCTCTCATTGTTGTTGTTGTTGTTGTATGCTTTTCAATTTTATCGCAGCAACCCTAAAAGCATGCAATTATATAAATTTTTTTATATATATTTTTTTTTGTATTTTCAGATTTCAATAAATGCCAACTGTTAGGGGGAGGCAAGAGGAAGCCCCTGCGGCGTTGTTTATGATTTCTGTACAATTTTCAATAAGCAGTTGAAAGAAGAAGAAGAAACCCTCCCGTTTATTTGATTTAGCTGCAGCGAGTGAGTTTTAAAGCATACTTTCGGGCTGCTGATGCTATTACAGTCGACTTTGTTTAAACGAGACAACACAGCGCAAGGATTTTTTTATACTGATTTAATAATGTGGTCCAACAGCAGGGGCAGGGGCAGGGGCAGAGGGGCGTGTCGCTTGACCGTCACGGAAATGCAATTTACGAGCAGAGAATGAACAAAAACGAGCGTAAAAACGTCTTAACAAGAGCCCTGAAGTGGAACGTAGAAAAGGCAAAGAAAAAGTAAAAGGCTGGCGGCTAGAATAATGCACAAAAGGATGTGCAGGATGCTGGCGATGTGTGTGTGTGTGTGTGTGTGTGCGTCTGCATTTTATGGGCAAATTGACAAATTTTTGTGACTCGAACAATAAAAAGGCGTTACGGCATTTTAAATATATTTATTTATATATATATCTATATAGCCTTTGGCATTGTTCGATTTTGATTGCTTTGCTTAACTGATAGAAATGTATGCATATAGAATATATATATGCAGCAGGTTAGAGTCTAACTGTACTTGAAAACTAATTTTAAAATCACACAGTTTCTGTATCAAATTAGGAACCAGGAAACATTTTTCCTTTTAATGCTTTAGTTTAATTTGGAATTTATAATTATATATTTTAAATTTTATAATTATAATAATCATAATTATTTATATTCTATTTCCCGGACATTTAGTTAATCAATTTAGATTCTGTTTATGACTTTTTAAAAGAATTTCAACTTAATTTCAACTGAATTGCAGCAACTCTTCATTTTGCCCTGATAATTAGCCAAGAAAAAAATTTTATCCCCCTCTTACTTGTGCTTAACCCCCCAAATTTCCACTACCAATAACCCCCCCCCCCCCCCCACAAAGTAAAAATGAAAACCCCCCTTTTTTCCCCAACCCTATACCCGAGTCCCGCTCCAGTTCTGTCTCTCTGACCGACCATTATGCTGTCAAGCATTTTGATGGCGCCATGATTGATAGACAGACGGACGGACAGACAGAGGAATCTGGTTAGATGCAATGCCATGTGTAGTTGCGGAGCCTGATTTGATGATTATAGACTAGACTTGGCGCTCGAGCGAGTCGAGCAACGAGTCTATTTGCGGGGCCAAAACTTGATTACCAAAAACGAAGAAGAACGAACGGCTGCACTTTCAATTCAGGGGCCAGACCACAGCTGAAGCAGCAGCTGCTGCGACAAAAGGGTAAAGCAGCACACTGCGGACATTTTCTAGTTGTAATGCAGCCCAAAGGCAATTGTCGAGAAATGGAAACCGGAAATGTTGTTAACCCGCCCCAACGGATTTTTTTTTTTTTTTTACGTATGTGTGTGTGTGTGTGTCGTCTGCAGAGCCTTTACCCCAGGGAGGCAATTGGTGGCGGAATTTAAGCGTTTTTAAAGGGACATTGCAACATAATTTACATGCAATTAAATCACCAAGCATCATCAGCCCATACATCTAATTGAAAATGCAACAAACACGGAAATTAAACCGTTAACTGTCTTTTGTGGTCAGTTGGCAGATATAGAGGAAGAGGGGAGAGAGAGAGAGAAAGTGAAATAATACGTTAACGCCTACCACACTTGTCTGGCTTGCAATTTGTTTAACCGCAGGAGATTGCAAGTCAATGAACTGCAAAGTACTGAAATGCATTTCTAGGTTTTCCATTTTAGCCTAAAAGCCTGGCAAACGGAAATACTTTGGCTGGCAAAAAAAAGCTATTGAGACTTAAGAATGCACAAAACAATGCAGTTGCAGTTGAGTATGGTTGGGCGGAGTTGCTTACTTTAAGTGCAACTAAAACTTAGTGCATCAACTTTAACTTAAATATTATAAACTAGAATAAAATAAACATTCTAATATATGTATATAACCGAAGGCCTCAGCAGCCGGTGCTATTCAAGCCATAGTTTAGCCATAGTTTTAACTCAGTAACAAAAAAAAAAATTTTATGCAAATTTTTTTTTCAAATATATAAACGGGATTTAAAGCTTCATCAGTCTGCGCTTTTTCTCAGATTTATTTTCTTTAGGGAATTTGCAAGATATTTCTTAAGTGAATTGCAAAACACAGTGTGACCAGATTGATTATTGTATGTTGCACAGAAAATTTTTTTTTTTTTTTTAGCTTGGGGCTGGTCACACTACTCGAAAACCTGTGTTGTTTGTTTTTGGCAGCTTCTCGCCCAGTCTTGCTGGCCAACCAAAACTTTGAAAATCGTCGGAAAATGGTCGGAAAGTCGGAAAATGGTCGGAAAACTATAGACTCCTAGCTTATTTTTAAAGTCTTTAAGACCTATACAATAACAATAATTTTCGTCACTATGCTTTATATGAATAGAAACACTTTTGTAGAGCTTTGAAATCAGAATATTTTGAACAGATGTCTAATTATATAAAGCATAGAGTCGAAAATAAAATTTATGTCATCTGAGATCAGGCCTTTACATAAAAAATGATAACGTTATCTACACCTTTATGGAATAAATGATTTGGATTTTGATCGACACGTTTTTTGTTTTGGCATAAATTTCTTGGCAATTTTCCGGGATTTTCCAAAATCTGAAAATCACATTGTAAATATTTTGTTGTATAGAGCTTTTAAAAAAAACTAGAGTTAATCGATGAGAAACAGAAAAAGTTTTTCGAACATTTTCCGACTATAGGTAAATTTTCCTATGTATGGGCTTTGAGAAAGAATTAAAAAAACCCCACCAATTTCAATTATTTGGTTATTTTTTATTATTATCTAATGTAATAAAATAACAGGGCGTCGAGTACAACTTAAATGGATATTAGCGGGAAACACCATCATCTTAACTTGTGAAATCTGGATCATAATTCGTAGAAGATCACTTTGAATCCCAAGACACGCAAATGAAATGAGGCAAACTACTTAAATGACCAGTAGGAAGCGGCTCACAATTTTACTCTCGTTAATCCCAACCACATCCTTTACAGAGCCAGAACAAATGATTCACAACCTGGTAATAGAGAGGAAGGATGTTATACATTTTGTCACCTCGTACTATAGTAAAACGACGGCTGCACTTTGCGGAGCATCTTAGGATAGAAAAGTCTTTCGCCGCTTAACGGGTTAAACTGGTGAAAAAACAGTATCGAATGGATATCCTGCTAATACAGGTGCGATTTTGTTAACTGAGTGTAGTACCCCAGGCAAAGAACAGCTTAGAGCCCTATACGTAAGAGACATGAGTCAATAATTGCTATCAAAATCAAGTCAAACTTGATTTCTAAATTTTTTATTCGGTTTTTTTATATATATATAAAGCTATACAACTGGCGCCACTTCGGGTCCTTAAACATTGTGTTGATGTTTTTCTTTCACAATATTAAAAAAATAATTCATTACTGTTATGGGAGAGTTTATGATTGATCGAACGGTACGGTCTCCATTTTACATCTTACTCCATACAACTGTAGGGATTAAGTTCATTGCTTAAATATATTCTCAGATATTGCTCTTGAACCACCCTTTAAACGGTTACAAACCTTTACATATCAAATATTACGTTTCTAGCAATGTCTCGATTAGGGTTGAGATATGGCTCTGAAATACTTTTGAACCGGTTCAACGGGTTCGAAATCAGTCTTAACCCAGTGAAAATAGCCCACACACCAAATTTTAAGTACAAAGCTTCAATAAGTTCTGAAAATGTGGCTCTGAACCCATTTTATAAAACCGGTTCAGCGTGTTCGAACCAGTTCACAGTATTGTGCGATATGAACAAGCAGTGAAAATTTCATCAAAATTGGTTCAGTGGTTTTAGAGATATTTCTATTAACCACTTTAAACCCGGTTTAACCCGCTTTCGAACCGGTTTGCAGACTTCGCACATAGCCTAAACTTTTCCTGTCCGACATGAACATACTGTGAAAATTTCATTAAGGTCAGTTAATTGGTTTCAGAGATATGGCTCTAAACCACTTTTAAAACCGATTTTACCGGTTTAAACCGCTTTCAAACCGATTCACAGATTTTAAACATAGCCTAAAAAATTGCATGAAGATCGGTTCAGTGGTTTAGACGCCTATATGAACATATATGCTATATATATTCAATTTCATATATATGTTGTATAGAAGGCTTAAATTGAGCACTAAATAATTTTAAAAATGGAACTA